>JANAVB010001397.1:0-67153 GCA_029216955.1 Iris pallida | reverse complement strand
CCATGGGGCACTAATCATCATGCTAATAGAAATTATTCTAATCACTCGATAGTCCTGGTATATCCTAAAATTTTAGAAGACTTGCGGTCTACCCACCTTAGAAGCTAGGATATGGTTTTAGGAATGGTGAGGTTAGAAGAATTCTGAAGTCCGAATATTGTACCTCGACTCTTGTTAATAAAGAATGAGGCACGACATAATAGAATACGGTAGATATAAGTCAAGTCAAGGGTTGTTCCTCAATAAATGGAAAATGAGTGCGTGTGCAATGACATATGGTCGGTAAAATAGAATGACCTACTCGTCTACAGTATACATGAGTTGTCGACGGGGTAACCAACTCTAAGGCACATCATATAAAAGGAATTCTAACAAATAAGTCATGAATTTCTATTTGTGTCGAGCCTGCCAAACTATTGTTACAAGGGTTCTAGTTAAAGCAAGCTTTAAACAATGATTAGTGGCTCACAACAATTGGTCTCTTGAGAATAGGTAGTCTCCTAGGTTGGCATTTGATTAAGGGAAATATCCTAATCATTCTCGGACTCTAATGACTAGAAGATCATGATAGTAGGTTTAGGGTCGCAGAGAGGACGAGTAGATTAAGGCAAGGTTCTAGTCACCTAGCTGGCCGATGGTAGTTACCCTTGTGTATACAACCACCATAGCCATGGGGATACCCTGTATCTCTCTACCAATTATAAGCTTTCGTCTTTCCAAATCAGTGAATAGACAAAACAATAGGGTTCAAGGAAGATGTCACTGAACACAATTACGTGATTCAAAGGCGGATGTATAATTCAAGGGAAATTATCAAAGCAGTCGCGGATGAGATCCTAGAGACTTCTACAACTCAATCCACGTAGAATAGTTAAAATGAAAAGCGAACCAAATGTATCATGGTTGATCAGACCGTAATACAATGATTATTAGACAATATGTTAGGGGACGTCCCCAATAAACATATGTCTCGAATCAAGCTCGATAAAAGAGTAAGCTTGCAAAAACTAGGCTGTAATAGCAGCGTTGGTCAAGATAGTCAAAATATAAGCACGCGAGATTTTTGGAAGGAGAAAATAACTAAAAACGAAAGAAATACAAACATCCTAGTATCTATTTCATATGCATTTCAATGGTTGAGGAAAAATCTCGAATTAATCTACCCCGAGATTTGTATATGAACAACAGAATCAGAAATTATAAACCAGTTCCTTACAGCAAAATAGAATTTAAAACAGGCAATTCTAACTTATGATATAAGATTTATATCTAAATAAGAAAATTGAACAGTTTATCAAAATTAACGTCTTAATTCTAGGTAAGTCTAACATACCAAGCAAATAGTATATCCATATTGTATCACATTGTCATATCAAAAGTAATAGTGTGTCTATAGAGATCTGGTAAGCAATCCAAATTTAACAACTTTGTATCCAAATTGTATGGCCTAACAGACAATCTTAACTACCCCACAGTTAATTTGAACAAGGGACTCCTAGTCCTAGTTATTCTCTTAAATCATTTTAATCCTAGTTTGTGAATGAGCATTTCCTGGTCGCAGGCTCGCAATAGTACGACTAACGTACCATCACGAGTTCGCAATCTTTTGCGAAAACTGAACTGCGTGGGCCACCATAAAAACTTGTCACGACCCGCACCCGCTTTTTTCGGATACGAGACGTGTCCAAGCCAGCCTACGCCGCAGAGTCGGCGGTAGAACACTGTCAAGCCCGCAAGAAATAAATGCTCAAAATAAAACATTTGCTGATCATTCACATTTCTAAATTTATTACAAGATTTACAAGATTTTTTACTTAAAGAAAAATATAAAGTTCTCACAATTAATGAAAATGACAACTAGTTCTACTATCTAGGTCAGCCTTAGCATACCCATGTCTTCCCAGTGCTAAGAGTGATCGTGGCTAAACCTAAAAAATATTGGTTTTCAGTCAAGAATGGAACAAGTACACAAACCGACGGTAATGCAAAAACATAATAGAATTAACAAGACATGAAAATAACATATGAGATATGAAAACTGGAAGATAATTGATGACATAGCACGATAGAGAAGTAAAGGAAAAATAAAAGACATCTACCTATGTGGTGTGAAATATCCGTTTCGACATGTGAACGGCTAGAGGGTAAATTCGGCACCTGCACGTGTCGTGTACAGGTGCTATTGTTCACAAATAGACATCATGGGGATAGTTCTGGGTAGTCCACATGTCTACTAAGATATTTTTCTTCCGACTACTCCTTGTGACAAGCGTGTCAACAAGCAGCAATCTATATATATAAACATGAAATAAAAAGACTACTATGAATTGAAAGCAATCAGAAAGTGCACTTGCCTGAAGTCCTTAGCTGGAGAAACCAATAATACTATACCACTCAATGAGCCACAATCAGTCAACACATACAAAAGTCTCCAGATGCTGAAATAAATAGTACTAACATTCTCAGAATAGTCAAATTAGCTAGGATTGCCTGTCCTTAAGTCCAATTCTGACACAGGGGCAAAACGATAATTTCGGGTCAAAACGGTGTCCGCCGTTGGACCCACTTTACATCGAAAAGCGTGCCAGAGTCAACGGTCTCTAAAGTCATCAAACTATATGTCTACAGGTCCAATTTTTCGATACGAACCCAACTCTATGTCCAGAGTTGGATTCCGGCAGGCCATGCACAAAATTGCCCGTTGAGTGGGACTGTGGGGCCCGTAAAACGGCAATCCGATTCAACTATCTTAGGATTGGAACAAACATGGCATACGGGACCAGAAAAATGATACGGTCCTGTTGGCGTATGTTTCATCTCGATCTGACGAACGTGGACAAAGTAATTGTGAAACTTGTACAGAGGCCGATACGATGAATTTCGACGGATACGCATCAAATTCGTCGCGCACACGTGACCAATTTGAATTCCGTCAAAGCCCACACGACCACGAAACCGTTACGCACCTTTTGATGCTTTCGGTTCGTAACCATGTCGCCTGGAATGGCGGAACGCACGTCGTATCGGAAGATTTTATTGAAATTCTATATTTTCTAAAAACTGTTTTTTCTGATTTTTAGCAATGAATAATTTCTTGTACAATAACACAAAAATAATTCTATCAGTGGCGTTTTGATCCTGTATATGTTGTCTATGAATCTCTTCAAACAGAATCTCGAAATCGTGCATGGGTTGGGAGAAAACTGTCCGTGAACTAGGGTCGTTGGACTGGTTTCTAATGCCCAAAGATCGAGATTTTTCTCGATTTTGGAACTCAGATTTCATCGTACACGATGCGAATTAATACGAACTATTTGATAGGATAAATAGACGTATAGGTTGTGGATGTACCAGTGAAATCGGATCGTGAAACGATCCGTCCCACGCGGAGATAATGAGGCACGAAGTTCCTCTCTCCACCCGCTTTTCTGCAGTGTAGTACTCCGCTTCCGGCGCACGCACGATCCTGGCCGGCGGCGCTGTGAGCACGGGGTGGATGCCAGGTGGGTAGGAATCTAGGGTTTAGGGTTTTCTTTCGAGATCTCTCTGACTCTAAGTCCCTATATGTTACGCACGCGCTGTGCGAAGAGTTGACTTCGGTTTGGGAAGCTCGGCCTGTGGCTGTGTTCGGGATTGCTTTGTGTGGAGAAGGTTGGCTGGGCTGGGCTTTTACTGTAGTGTTGGGCTTGGCTTGGCCCTTGGCTAGGACGGCTGTGCTTTGCCTCTTCTCCTTATATATATATTAATAACTAATATAGATTATCTATATTTATAATAACTGATATAGATTATCTATATTTATAATAACTGATATAGAATATATACAATAACTAATATAGATTAACTAATATAGATTATCTACTATTTATATATACATGGATGTGTATATTCATAACAAAAATACATTGATAATTATTTGCAATAAATAAAAGGATACAATGTACTCTCTTAAAAATTATCTAAATATTTAATATATCTTTAACAATATAAAAATCCTATTACATATAAAAGCTCTATAAATTAGTTTATATTAAAGCTAATAATAACCATTGATTCTATTTAATGACACCACAAAAATAAATAATAATAATAGAGTCTAGACAACTAAAAATAATTAATGGTAAACATAGAAATTTGGGTGAGCCTGTCATGCTTCCACATCCATTGGTCTACAGAAATAATCCTATAAATAATCTAAGACACCATATCAATATTAATGACATTAATATTATTCGTATATATAATTATTTTAGGAATCATTTATTCATTATATTTAAAGTATGGTAGAGGTTTACCTCCCAATTTACGTCGACATGGACGTCTCTGGACGCACCGTCCGACTACATAGGCTTGGGCTAGGATCGGGCTTAAATGGCACAACCGGTTATTCTGCAAGCCATAAATCTTAATAACAAAATAATTAAATTTATTTATAGGAGTCAAGTCGTAACTTGGCCTGGTTTTCCTAGTTAGGTCATCACTATGGCTCGGTCTTCCCTACCAGGGCTAATATACTAGTCAAAGCATGCCATTGCACTATCCATGCCCCGATTTTAATCACTTTGTACTTAAATTCCTAACAATAACTAAAATCATCTACCATAATAATAAACTAAATAATTATTTATAAAATCTAAAATAACCATTTAAATAAAATAAATAATAATAAAATATTTCTAAATTTTCGAGGAAGGAAGCTACAAGTACCCTCAGCAATTTGAAGAATGTACATGCCGAGGCCAATGATTTTTATAGTAAGCTTTTTATTCCTACCCCTATATTACATCATTCTGATTTTCTTGATATATTGCCTGTGACTATCACAAATGAAGATAACATTCATCTTACTGCTAAACAAAATATGGAGGAATTAGTTGACACACTAAAGAGTCTTGATCAAGACAGTGCACCAGGTCCAGATGGTTTTACAGGTAGATTTTTCAGTGTAGCATAGGATGTGGTTGGCAAGGATATTCTTGAAGCGGTGAACCTATTTTTCTATGGATTTGCTTTCCCTCGGTCCATTACAAGCACTTATCTTCTCCCTATTCCTAAATTGTAGGATCCTAAACCAATTAAAGACTACAGGCCTATAAGCCTCTGTAATTTTATCAACAAACTCTTCTCTAAGCTCCTTGCGAGAAGGTTGGCTCCTTTCCTTCCTAGGTTGATCTCCCCATAACAAAGTAGTTTCATTAAGGGTAGAGAAATTATTGATAATGTGATCATGCCACAGGAGATGATTAGTATGATTCATCACAAGCACTGTGGAGGAACGCTAGGCTGAAATTAGATATGAGTAAGGCGTATGACAGAGTACATTGGGCTTTTCTGCTGAATGTTCTTTGCGGGATAGGTTTCTGCAATGCTTGGCTGAACAAGATTCTCCATCTCTTAGACAATGTTTAGTTTTCGACATTGATCAATGGGAATGCATCAGGTTTTTTCAAGAGCTTATATGGCCTGCGACAAGGAGATCCTATTTCCCCATTACTATTTGTCATTGCTGTAGAGATTTTTAGTTGCAATCTAAGCAACCTCCGTCAAAGCTCTGCCTTCATCCCTTACTACTCTCCTAGTGGATGTCAGATCATAACTCATCTTGCTTATGCAGATGATGTTATTCTTTTCTCAGGAGGGGATAAGAAGTCTCTTCAGAAGATGATGGATATAGTGAGGAAGTATGAATCCGTTTCTGGTCAGAAGATTAACATTGGGAAGTCAGGTATCTACCTATCACAGAGTATATCTCATAATAGAACTGATAAAATACAAACTTCATTCGGGTTTGCTGTTAATTAATTGCCTATGACCTATCTTGGGGCTCCGATGACTACGGGCATGAGAAATGCGGCGATGTTTGATGATCTTGTAGCCAAAATTCGACATAAAATTAGTAGTGGCATAACAAGTCTATGTCTATGGGAGGTCATATTATTCTTCTTAAGTCAGTCCTTACTTCGACTCCTGTATATACATTAGCAGCATGCAATCTTCCTGCAAGTGTTATCAAAAGAATTGAAGATATGTTCCAAAGTTTTCTTTGGGGATCCAAATATGGACATGATAAGCGATCATAGGTGGGGTGGTCGAGAGTAGCGACCCCTAGACATGAAGGTGTCCAAGGTATTCGGAGACTTCAAGATGTTATGGATGCCCTTACTGTCAAGCTTTGGTGGAAAATCATGACTACTAATCCACTGTGGGTTAACATTATGAGAGCTAAGTATTTCCCCAACATTCATCCTTCATATGTTCATTTACCTCAGCTATCGTCACATATTTGGAAGCGTTTACTTAAAGGCAAGGAGTTGGAGGATAATCACATTGAAAGCGTGGTTGCTCAAGATGGTTTGGAGAATTATATTTGGTCTCCAGGAAGATCAGGAATATTCACTATTACATCGGCCTGGGAATGTATTAGAAATAAACAGGATACTGATTCTAGATTCAAACATATTTGGAGTCCTTGTATACCTGTTAAATGGTCGATTTTACTATGGCATATCCTTTGGCAGAAACTTCCAACTGATGATGTTATACAGCAGCTTGGGTTTCATCTTGCTTCGGCATGCCGTTGTTGCTCCGGTCCTAAAGTTGAGACATGTAGTCACATATTATCAAAAGGTAAAATTGTTGATGTTGTTTGGAAGAGGTTTACAACTATTCTACAAGTTCTAAGGAATACTCGTCCAATTATCCAGAGACTTAAAATTATGTGGACAAGAAGAAACAAACATATTAAACATATTACAGCAGGAGCTATATGTTGGGTTCTTTAGAAAAATAGAAATAAGTGGAGATATGAGGGCTATGCATATGACGAGCAAAAAATCATATATGAAGTGAAGAGACAGATCAAGAAGGCTATGACACGATGCTCATATGCTTCTATTCCTGAAGAATTGCAGTTATGATCTTTTATTCTTCTTTTGTAATATGAGCTTAGACTCCATTTTGTAACCTGAGTTGGTACTCACACGAAAATTAATAAAATAATAGTGTTCTGGTATATATATATATATATATATATATATATATATATATATATATATATATATATATTAGAGAAAAAATGCTGTAACCTTTACAAGGGAGGGAGCCAAAACAATGGCCAAAAAGGGAAAAGTAAAGGAGCGGGAGGAAGGACCAGCCACCACTCACCCGAACAAGAACTACGCCTTAGGTCTAACTCAGCAAGGAGGTCCAAAAATCTGGATGGATGTGTTTGTAGTGTCTTCTAACTTTTCTGATCTGTCTGTGTGCCTCTCTGATCAGTTGATGTGGAGTGTATTGGTGGCATTCATATCTGAATTTATTACAGGTCTTCCAAATCATCTACATGATGAAGGCTGCAACGATCTGGTGGCCATGAGAGGCCAAGCCCCAGGACATCAAGAGATTGTTGAAGCCCCCGCCCGCCAAACTCTAGTTGCATCTGTGGGAGAAGGCATTCCAGACGAGCATAGCTAGGTCACCAGACCTAAGGATGTGGTCTGCGTTCTCAGAACTATGCTCCAGGCAATAGTGACATGTGGATGCTAGGCTGAATCCGATGGTGGTGAGATCATCATCCGTAGGAAGCTTCTTGCGCTGCGCTTTCTATATCAGAAATGACCAATCTTTGGGAATGTAGCTCTGTTAGAAGGGTCCGGTAACATGGGGCAGACCTCCAATGTCCCAAACCATGGTTCTCGTAGTCGCTAAAGTGAAAGAGCCGTGGGCCGAAAGGGACCTCCTCAAAGTGTCAAGGTCGGTGCTAACTACCAAAACCGAGGCAGCTAGACCAACCGCATTCTCTTCCACTATCCACTCTTGAACCCTCTTCTAGTCCCACTCGCCCATACTGGTGCACAAATTACTGATAATGCTGTCGGAGGGAGCCTTCGGATGCCTATGAAGAAGGTAATCTCCAAGCCAAATCTTGTGAAATAGGGACGACTCACCTGTGCCAAGCCTAAGATGAATGTGAGGCTTGGCGAGTCGACGACCATTCAGTATGCATCGCCACGTGGTGGAGGACTTGCTATTCGCGATGGCGACTGCCGGGTGTGTGTATTTGAAGTATCTGGCCTTCATGAACCGAGCCCATAGTGAACGGTTCTCTCGGAGCTTCCACCACAACTTCATCGAGCAAGTGTGCACTACCTGAGCTATCCTATAGAAACCAAGACCTCCCTCGGCCGTGGGTTTGGCCATTATATCCCAACTGGCCGAGTGATGTTTATCTTTACCATCGTTGTGCTCCTAACGGAAGTCGACAAACAGTATTTTGATGGAATTGAGGACCTTCTTCAGAGGAGTGCAGGCCGCTAGGGTGTATATAGAATGGACGAAAGCATATGCTGAATCAGAATCATCTTTCTGCCGGGAGATAGAATCGCGTTGTGCCATCCATCAAGTTTTTTCCTGATTTTGCCTACGAGTCCTTCAAAATTCCCGCCTGTGATCTACCGTAAACCAGGCGGCATCCTAAATAATAAAAAGGGGGTACGCGACAGAGAAGGATGTAAAATTGGTGAGATTAAGGGAGTGCTCTCTACTCGCTTTGTGATGGGCGTAGATGGCGCTCTTGGTAGGGTTGATACGCTGTCTAGAGGATCTGGTGTATCTCTGCAGCATGGAGTTAACCACCTCGGCACTACCAGTGTCTCCGGAGGACATGATAAGGATGTCATCGGTGAAGGCAAGATGAGTGATGATCGGACAACCACTAGAGGTACGGTAATATTGAAATCTGTGAGAGCTAACCATGTTGTTCATATTTCTGCTAAGACCTTTAGCAACTATGATGAAGATGGAGAAGGATAGAGGATCGACTTTCCTGATTCCTCTACTGGATTTGAAGAAGCCATCTGCCTTACCATTGATCACGGTAGTGAACCAGGAGTTGCTGATCGATCTCCACACTGTTGGTCCAAGTCTCTGAGAAACCGAAGGCCCTGAACACCCATATCTTGAATTACCAGTCAAGCCTATCGTAAGCCTTTTCCATGTCCAATTGATGGCTATGTTCTCTCCTCTAGCCGAGAATTTCATGCAGGTGATCATTTCCTGAGCAAGTAGAACATTGTATAAAATATTACGGCCTCGGACAAAGCCACTTTGCTCGTTCGAGATAATCTTGGGGAGGATACCAGTCATGCGGTTGGAGATAATTTTGGAGATGATTTTGTTGGCAAAGGTGCACAGGCTTATGGGGCAGAAATCTTTGAAGGTCTCTGGATTATCCTTCTTGGGGATGGGGATGAGGTTGGTGCTGGAGATCGATTTTGGCTATATATCACGGAGAGATAATGACTAGCAATATAAAGGAAACTAACTAATAATATTTAATCAACCTATCATATCACCTACCAATTAGTTATGCACTATATCTAACAACTATAACTATGATAGGCTCTACAAACTCAACATCCATGGGTGTGGGTCTCTTAGGCTCTGTGGTATATATGGTTCAGCTACCCTCTTTAACCTTACGGATCGCATTACGCCTTGTCTCAACCATTGCGAACTAAAAGGAAAGAATGGATATGGTTAGAACGGTAGATACAAATATGTCGAAGAAATCATGAACAGAATCATACAAGATGCAATTAAGAGACAATAAGATTCTAAGATAAAATAGACACATAGGATTTGAAATCCTATTTGCGGGTGATATAACCTCCTAACTTCAACTCTATTCGCAGGCTCGCAGTAGTACGGCTAACTTTAGTACTACCACGAGTTCGCAACTTACAAAATTAGGTCTGCATGGGCCACCATAAAAACTTCTCATGACCCGCTCCCACTTTTCGGGATACTAATACGTGGCCAAGTCCAGCGTACGCCGCAGCATCGGCGGTAGTACGATGTCAATGATAACAATGGTCCACATCAAGCTCAACACGCATATATATCATCCACAACTAAGCCATCAATATTAACCAAAAATATCATATGCAATAGTCTCAATATAATAATGATCAAATAATCTACTACAACTCAAAAAAGTCTCGGGAACAAACCCGGATAGCAGAAAATAAACAACTAAACTACATAAATATAACTACTAACTAATGCGAATTCATAATGAAGGAAATACGCTAATTTGTATTAGTGCTGGAACCGGGTACACCAGTGATGTCATGGTCGCCAACATACTCGCCGTAGACCTCGGGGCAAATCTCTTCGTCTAAAGCTAAAAAATAGTTATCCAGTCAGGATTGGAGCAAGATCACCATAACACTACATTACATAATATAGTGTACAAGCATGAAGAAACGATAAAAGAAAATTAACTGAAGATAAGTATAGGCATGACATTGTATGATAAGGAAGTACCTCTGAGACATGATAACAATATGAAGGTAGACTTTGACATACCACTAAGACATGATGACAATAAGAAGGTAGACTTGACGAAAGAAGAACAATAGATAGAGCAATAAAGATCAAGTCAAGTGTACTGTGTGTTTTACAATACCAACTTTCAGCATGTAGACGGCTTGTAATATTTCCATCAGTCATACGTGTGGTGCATGACTGATATTATGCAATCAATGTATAGGGGGTCTATATTCAATTCATTGACCACATGCATACTTGTTGTATTCCCCCGCCCAACTCACTCACAATACATGTCCATTACGATAAATATTAGAAATACGATAAATTATAAACAATGGGAAACAATGAGTAAGACATGAACATGTATGTATACCCTTACGATTCTAACTCTCGTGTACAATAGTAATCATGAACAACGACAACATGAATCATAAGGGAGTAATAGTGAAAAGACGACACGATGGTACATGCAGTATAAAATAAAAGAAACATAGGTCATAGTGATACTTGTCTACTCCGATAGATGATAAAGTCACAAATCAAGACGTAGTAGCCCGATCTACCTTGTCACACAAAAACCATAAGTTAGATCAACGATTCCCACTCTAAAAATCCTAGAAAGTGGCTAATGGGATAACTTAATTAATACTATTCTAATTTCAAAAAAAGTTACGGTTCCAATTTGGGACCCATGGCACGCAAAATAAGACATACCATTGACTAGTTAGTCAAACATTATGACTTCAAAAGTTTGAGTGTGCAACGTGGTAGATTTCAGTGCCACAAGTGCACTGGAATCGACCGTGCCGCAAAATCACAATATGGTCAAAAGTTATCGCCATTATGGCTAACTGTGACAAAATCAATAAATTGTTGACCAAATTTGACTTCTACAATTAAAATAAAATAATAGATGAAACTCAGTGTTAGCTCTCCAAAACTTCAAACGGATCGCGAATCGGAGTTCTGGATCACTCGGAATCTCAAAAACTGTGCGACATATCGATTTTTGGACAACCGACACTCAAATAATTATCCAAAAATTCGTGAACAAAGCAACAGAAAATAAAGTATATTTTCAGAAACCTAACATCAATACGCTTGTAATAAAAAAAATGGCGTATGAAACGGACTTCTAGATCGATGGCAATCGCTCTACAAAGACGAAGAACCCTGTTGAACTCTCCCACAAAAGGCGGCTAAAATAAATCTAGGGTTTTCGAATTAACAATATATATAGGGAAGGAGAGGCAGTGAGCCGCGGCTAGTGGCTCAGGCTACCACGTGGCAGAATCTGAATGGCTCTGGCTTTAGATCCTATGGCTGTGGTGCAGCCAGCTAGGCTCGATTTCGAGCTCGGCTAGGCTCGGCTTGGCTATCCAAGTCCGGCTCGGACTCAGAATAGTTTGTACCCAGCTATCCATTAGAATGACAATTGGGCCCCATAGTTTGTCTATTTGTGACTGACATACGGGCCACCCTGGTTGACTGGACAGGCTGACTGGCCTGCTGACTGTGTAATTAGTTAATTTAATTGCAGAAATTCAATAAAAATTCATTTTAACTCCAAATAACTCCAAATAAATCCCAGAAAAATCCTAAAAAATTCTAGAAACTATTTCTTGGTGTCTGGAGCCTAGATAAAAAGTTTGGTCTCAAAATCACTTCATGTGACTCCACAATAAATCCCAAAAACCTATGAAAAAATAATTTCTATAGGTTTTAATTATCCAAAAATTTCAAAAAATCCTAAAATAGTAAAATAAAATATTTGGGGCTATCTAGGGACACTAATGCCCATATATGACCTAATTTTAGTATATCTCACCTATAGGCCTAGGTACATACCATTATGATCTAAAAATTAAAACATTGGTCTAACAACACTATACCCAATAAAAGTAAAAATATTCTGCAAAATAAAATATAAATTTTAGGAAACCAAATGCTACAAACTACCCCCTTAAAAGATTTTTGTCCTAAAAAATTAAAGGTCTCTAATAGCATAATATAAATATATAAATCCTACAAGCAATCTAACAACAATTCCTAAGCTAAATCACGGAGAGATAATGACTAGCAATATAAGGGAAACTAACTAATAATATTTAATCAACCCAGTATATAACCAACCAATTAGGAATGCACTATATCTAACAACTATAACTGTGATAGGTTCTACAAAAGTCAACATCCTTGGGTGTGGTCTCTTAGGCTCTGTGGTATATATGGGTCAGCTACCCTCTTTAACCTTACGGATCGCATTACGCCTTGTCTCAACCATTGCGAACTAAAAGGAAAGAATGGATATGGTTAGAACGATAGATACAAACATGTCGAAGAAATCGTGAACAGAATCAAACAAGATGCAATTAAGAGACAATAAGATTCTAAGATAAAATAGACATATAGGATTTGAAATCCTATTTGCGGGTGATATAACCTCCTAACTTCAACTCTGTTCGCAGGCTCGCAGTAGTACGGCTAACTTAAGTACTACCATAAGTTCACAACTTGCAAAATTAGACCTGCATGGGCCACCATAAAAACTTCTCATGACCCGCTCCCGCTTTTTGGGATACTAGTACGTGGCCAAGTCCAGCGTACGCCGCAGCATCGGCGGTAGTATGTTGTCTATAATAACAATGGTTCACAACAAGCACAACACACATATATATCATCCACTACTAAGCCATCAATATTAACCAAAAATATCATATTAAATAGTCTTAATATAATAATGATCAAATAATCTACTACAACTCAAAAAAGTCTCGGGAATAAACCCGGATAGCAGAAAATAAACAACTAAATTCCATAAATATACCTACTAACTAATACGAATCCATAAGGAAGAAAATATGCTAATTTACATCAGTGTTGGAACAGGGTATACCAGTGATGTCAGGGTCGCCAACATACTCACCGTAGACCTCGGGGCAAATCTCTTCGTCTAAAGTTAAAAAATAGTTATCCAGTTAGGATTGGAGCAAGATCACCATAACACTACATTATACAATATAGTATACAAGCATGAAGAAACGATAAAAGAAAATTAACTGAAGATAAGTATAGGCATGACATTGTATGATAAGGAAGTACCTCTGGAACATGATAACAATATGAAGGTAGACTTTGACATACCACTAAGACATAATGACAGTAAGAAGGTAGACTTGATGAAGGAAGAACAATAGACAATAGAGCAATAATGATCAAGTCAAGTGTACTGTGTGTTTTAGAATACCTATATTCAGCATGTAGACGGCTTTGGATATCCGTCAGTCTTACATGTGGTGCATGACTGATATTATGCAATCAATGTATAGGGGGTCTGTATTCAATTCGTTGACCAAATGCTTACTTATTGTATTCCTCCGCCCGACTCACTCACAATACATGTTCATTACGATAAACATTAAAAATACGATAAACATTAGAAATATGATAAACTGTAAACAATAGGAAACAATGAGTAAGACATAAACATGTATGTATACCCTTACGATTTGAACTCTCGTGTATAATAGTAATCATATACAGCGACAACAAGAATCGTAAGGGAGTAATAGTAAAAAGACGATACGATAGTACATGTAATATAAAATAAAGGAAACAAAGGTCATAGTGATACTTGCCTGCTCCGATAGATGATAAAGTCACAACTCAAGACGTCGTAGCCCGATCGACCCCGTCACATAAAATCCACAAGTTAGATCAACGATTCCCACTCTAAAAATCCTAGAAAGTGGCTAATGGGTTAACTTAATTAATACTATTCTAATTCAGGAGTAAATCATCTAAAATACTATTTTATACTATTTATTTTTGAAATAACAATCTAAACACAAATTTTTGTCCAAGAAAAAATACGGTTCCAAATTCGGGACCTATGGCACACAAAACAAGACATACAATTGACTAACTAATCAAATATTATGCCTTCAATAGTTTGAGTGTGTAACGTAGTAGATTTCAGCGTCACGAGTGCACTAGAATCGACCGTGCCGCAAAATCACAATTTGGTCAAAAGTTATCGCCATTATGGCTAACCGTGACCAAATCTATGAATTGTTGACCAAATCTGACTTCTACAAATAAAATAAAATAAAATAATAGATGAAACTCAGTGTCAGCTCTCCAAAACTTCAAACGGATCGCGAATCGGAGTTTCGGATCACTCAGAATCTCCAACACTGTGCGACACATTGATTTTTGGACAACCGACACTTAAATAATTATCCAGAAATTCGAGAACAAATTCCAGAAAATAAAGTATATATTCAGAAACCTAAACTCAATACGCTTCTAAAAAATGGTGCATGAAACGGACTTCTAGATCGACGATAATTGCTCTGCAAAGAAGAAGAACCCTATTGAACTCTCCCACAAAAGGCTGCTAAAGTAAATCTAGGGTTTTCGAATTAACATATATATATAGGGAAGGAGAGGCGGTGAGCCGCGGCTAGTGGCTCAGGCTGCCATGTGGCAGAATCTGAACGGCTCTGGCTCTAGATCCTTTGGCTGTGGTGCAGCCAGCTAGGCTCGAGTTCGAGCTCGGCTCTGCTTGGCTATCCAAGTCCGGCTTGGACTCAGAATAGTTTGTACCCAGCTGTCCATTAGACTGACAGCTGGGCCCTATAGTTTGGCTATTTGTGGTTGACATGCGGGCCACCCTGATTGAATGGACAGGCAGACTGGGCTGCTGACTGTGTAATTATTTAATTTAATTGCAAAAATTCATTAAAATCCATTTTAACTCCAAATAACTCCAAATAAATCCCAGGAAAATTGTAAAAAATTCTAGAAACTATTTCTTGGTATCTAGAGCCTAAATAAAAAGTTTGGTCTCAAAATCACTTCGTGTGACTCCACAGTAAATCCCAAAAACCTATGGAAAAATAATTTTTATAGGTTTTAATTATCAAAAAAATTCCAAAAATTTCACAAAATCCTAAAATAGTAAAATAAAATATTTGGGGCTATCTAGGGACACTAATGCCCATATATGACCTAATTTTAGTATATCTCACCTACAGGCCTAGGTACATACCATTATGATGTAAAAATTAAAACATTGGTCTAACAACACTATACCTAATAAAAGTAAAAATATTCTCCAAAATAAAAAATAAATTATAGGAAACTAAATGCTACAAACTACCCCCCTTAAAAGATTTTTGTCCTAAAAAATCAAACGTCTCTAATAGCATAATATAAATATATAAATCCTACAAGCAATCTAACAACAATTCTTAAGCTAAATCACGGAGATATAATGACTAACAATATAAAGGAAACTAACTAATAATATTTAATCTACCCAGCATATTACCAACCAATTAGGCATACACTATATCTAACAACTATAACTATGATAGGCTCTACAAACTCAACATCCTTGGGTGTGGATCACTTAGGCTCTGTGGTATATATGGGTCAGCTACCCTCTTTAACCTTACGAATTTTATTACGCCTTCTCTCAACCATTGCGAACTAAAAGGAAAGAATGGATATGGTTAGAACGGTAGATACCAATATATCGAAGAAATCATGAACGGAATCAAACAAGATGCAATTAAGAGACAATAAGATTCTAAGATAAAATAGACACATAGGATTTGAAATCCTATTTGTGGACGATATAACCTCCTAACTTCAACTCTATCCGCAGGCTCGCAGTAGTACGGCTAACTTAAGTACTACCACGAGTTCGCAATTTGCGAAATTAGACCTACATGGGCCACCATAAAAACTTGTCACGACCCGCTCCCGCTTTTTGGGATACGAGTACGTGGCCAAGTCCAGCCTACGCCGCAGCATCGACGGTAGTACGCTGTCTATGATAACAATAGTCCACAGCACAACACACATATATATCATCCACAACTAAGCCATCAATATTAACCAAAAATATCATATCCAATAGTCTCAATATAATAATGATCAAATAATCTACTATAGCTCAGAAAAGTCTCGGGAACAAAACCGGATAGCAGAAAATAAACAACTAAACTCCATAACTATAACTACTAACAATGCGAATCCATAAAGAAGGAAATATGCTAATTCGCATCTGTATTAGAACTGGGTACACTAGTGACGTCAGGGTCGCCAACATACTCACCGTAGACCTTGGGGCAAATCTCTTCGTCTAAAGCTAAAAAATAGTTATCCAGTCAGGATTGGAGAAAGATCACCATAACACTACTTTACACAATATATGTAAACCCCCTAAATATTTTTATAATTAATTCCCTTGTTAAGTATTATATAATATAAATTTAATTATAATATTTGTATATATCATATGTGTTAAAGAAATTCTAAATATTGTACATATAATATACACAATAAATTGTAAGACAATATATATAGATGCATTTCAAAATGTGTAGGAAATATTTTATATTTTAGAAGTTATTTATTTATGAAAATATTAAGTATATAAATATACTAAGAATGATTGGGGTGTATATATAGATTATTGGGTAATTATTTAGAAATTCTAATAGATTCTTGGTTTTATAAAGATATGATCTATTTATATGATAAAAAAGGAAAACAATACTGTGTACTGTTCCTAAAAAGGAACAGTACCAAACACTAGGCCGACCCCTATTTTTCCTGCTAGCAAAACCAAGCTCGGATGGAAGGTTTAGTTGTAACAAATACTTTTCAAATCTTTCAAATCCTCTCCAAGTCAAATTCTTCCTTATCCAAATATCTCCTCAACCCACCTAGAACCGAAGTAATACTGCGCAAACCGAAGTAATCTCGGATTGGAAAATCCTAGGTATATAATCCGATATTGCTCGGCAAAGACAAAACCCTAGCAATCCTCTCGTGATCGACTCACAAGCGGCCGCGGCAACTCTGAGCGACCCTGACTCCTCCAAGCGAGCGCCTCCAGCCCCCTGTGCAGCGTCCCCGACAGCCGAGCCACCGGGAAACCCCTTCCGACCGCGTGCAACAGAGCTTGCTCTATTTCGAAACTGTCCAGGTGCCCGTTTTTACTATGTTCTTTCTCTTTCCTAGCATAACAAAATTTTGAACCAATTAATTCGGCGTAAAGACAACCTATGCGACTATAAGTCCCATCATATATTATGATTTTAGGAGTCTCTTACCGTCAGAGAGTTTAGTCGAAAACTCGACGAAAAATTGGTCCCTATGCCGAGTATACGTAAAGTCTAGGCCGACTTTGGAAGGCCAATTTGGGTCGTTATGATGTCGGTTCTCCAGAGATAGTTTTTTAACAGTCGTAGATGGCATATAGAAGACTAAAAGGCTTTTGTTAGATCTATTTTTCATTAATTGTACAGGAAATTATTATCCATCAAAGTTTAAGAAAAACTTAATTTGAAAAGTGAGTTTTTATTAAAAACTTCCCGATATTGCGTGCGCCCCGACAAACTGGGCGATGTGGTCATGCACTATATGCATCGAAAGGTGCGTATGGGTATTGTCGACGTGTGGGAACAGACGGAACTCGATTTTGTTGTGTGTACGCGACGAAAATACTGCGTATCCGTCGAGATACCCCCGTATCGACGTTTTGCAAACTTAGCCATAACTTCGTGCATGTTTGTCAGATCGACACGAAACTTGTGCCATCAGGACCGTATCAATTTTCTGGTCCTGTATGCCGAGTTTGGTCAAAATCTGAGAAGGTTAATAGGAGCACCAAATTTGGCGGGCCTGCAACCCAACCCAATGGACAATTTTATGCACAGCTCATCGGAATCCAAAATTGGACATACCGTTGGGTTCATCTCCTCAAACAGAATCCGTAGACATGTAACTTGATGACTTTAGAGACTGTAGACATTAGCACACGTTTCGGTACAAAATGGGTCCAACGGCGGACATCGTTTTGACCCAAAATTACGATTTTGCCCATGTTTCGGAATTTAACTTTTGGATAGACATTTCTTTGGTATGTCACTTATTCCCAGTATGTTCTTGATGTTTGTTTCAGCATCCGAAGTCGTTTGGAGATTGTGACATTCCTTACTAATATTGTGATTCTTAGACTTGCCACCTTCGTACCACCAGGAAAGATACCTTGCCACCTTACTCTATAATTTATGTATTCTTATTTTTAGTTGTTTTTTTAGTATTTCTTATTTGCTAATATTATAAAACTGTGCGTCAAAGTCACACTTGGGTGCTGGCGACTCTATCGGTCTTTTCCTCGCTTTTATTTATTTCTCTTGCAATATCTTAGTCTAGTGACCACCCATTGTTGATGAGGTATCGGTATATCTCATACGGCCTTAACACTTGCTTTACCACGTGTTGTGAGTCACATGTAGGATACGTGCTCGCATAGTCGGCTGACCACCGATACGTATGAGGCGTGCGATGGATAGGAGTAACTGCCAATAGGGTTGCATGCTAGTAGACTTGGCAGTTACTAGAGGTTTCATGAGTCATGGATGTGACCCTACTAGGCATTGGGTGGGGAAAACAGCTTCCTTAATGTATGGGCCACTTATGCACTTTCATATTTATGATCCTACTGGCCTCTGACATTCGAAGAATGTTATGCTTTGAGGTCCCTGGTATCCTGATGGGACCATACCTGAGTTTACTACTCATGAACCAGATGCCCATGCGTTGATGGTCTGTTC
Source organism: Iris pallida (assembly GCA_029216955.1). Lineage (NCBI taxonomy): Eukaryota > Viridiplantae > Streptophyta > Magnoliopsida > Asparagales > Iridaceae > Iris > Iris pallida. Next base: position 48,185 of record JANAVB010001397.1, on the reverse strand, counting down.
TTAACTGCATTATCACTATAGAACTGGTAGGCACCTTACTACATGCATCCCTTTCTTCTTATTATATTATTACAGTTACATGGCATGGTGTTTTTTTGTATCTTGTTACGTCCCATGAGGACCTGGTTATCTTTCAAGGATTAGACGAGTTCCCGTAGGAGTACGGAGCGGCACTGGATCCATCCTACATTGATGACGAGGCATCTCCCGCTGACTTCTAGCTTATTAATTTTCTTGAGACATTTTAGTGGACATTTTTACATCTCTTTACATTTCTATTTTGCGGAGGTTGGACTCCGATCATTGTGGCCATTTATCATAGCTATTTGGAGTAGGAATGACCACCCGACTATCTTTCTATACACTCATTTATTATTTGGACTTAATCTTCTGTGTTGAGTTGTGATGAGATTAGATTATATTATTCTGGCCCGTAATGATTTATTATACAGCTTATGTACGTATACGAAGGTTCCATATATTAGGGTATTCTTCGTATATGAGCAGCTGGCATGTTCACGTACTCGGTCCTACGTATTTTGGGACTGGGGTGTTACAATATAGGCATGAAGAAATGATAAAAGTAAATTAACTGAAGATAAGTATAGACATTATATTGTATGATAAGGAAGTAACTCTGAGACATGATACCAATATGAAGGTAGACTTTGACATACTACTAAGACATGATGACAATAAGAAGGTAGACTTGACGAAAGAAGAACAATAGACAATAGAGCAATAATACTCAAGTCAAGTGTACTATGTGTTTTAGAATACAAACTTTCAGCATGTTGACGGCTTGGCATATCCGTCAGCATACGTGTGGTGTATGACTGATATTATGCAATAAATGTATATGGGGTCTGTATTCAATTCGTTGACCACATGCTTACTTGTTGTATTCCTCCGTCCGACTCACTCACAATACATATCCATTACGATAAACATTAGAAATACGATAAACTATAAACAATTGGAAACAATGAGTAAGACATGAACATGTATGTATACCCTTACAATTCTAACTCTCGTGTACCATAGTAGTCATGAACAACGACAACATGAATCATAAGGGAGTAATAGTGAAAAGACGACACGATGGTACATGCAGTATAAAATAAAGGAAACATAGGTCATAGTGATACTTGCCTGCTCTGATAGATGATAAAGTCACAACTCAAGATGTTATAGCATGATCTACCCTGTCACATAAAAACCACAAGTTAGATCAACGGTTTCCACTCTAAAAATCCTAGAAAGTGGCTAATTGGTTAACTATTAATACTATTCTAATTCTGGAGTAAATCATCTAAAATCCTATTTTAACCTATTTAATTCCAAAATAACAATCTAAACATAAATTTTCGGCCAAAGAAAGTCATGGTTCCAAATTCGGGACCCGTGGCACGCAAAACGAGATATACCGTTGACTAACTCGTCAAACGTTATGCCTTCAAAAGTTTGAGTGTGCAACATGGTAGATTTCAGCACTACGAGTGTACTGGAATCGACTGTGCCACAAAATCATAATTTGGTCAAAAGTTATCGTCATTGTGGCTAACCGTGACCAAATCGATAAATTATTGAGCAAATCTGACTTCTACAAATAAAATAAAATAATTCTAAATTTTTGGAAAAATTATACATTGTAGAGCTCGGTGTCAGCTCTCCAAATCTTCAAACGGATCGCGAATCGGAGTTCCGGATCACTCAAAATCTCAAAAACAGTACGACGCATTAATTTTTGGACAACCCACACTCAAATAATTATCAAGAAATTCGAGAATAAAATTCCAGAAAATAAAGTATATATTCAGAAACCTAACCTTAATACACTTCTAACAAAAAAACAGCGTAGGAAAAGGACTTCTAGATCGACGACAATAGCTCTGCAAAGATGAAGCACCCTATTGAACTCCCACAAAAGGCTGCTAAAATAAATCTGGGGTTTTCGAATTAAAAAATATATATAGGGAAGGAGAGGCGGTGAGCCACGTCTAGTAGCTCAGGCTGCCACATGGCAGAATCTGAACGGCTCTGACTCCATATCCTACGGCTGTGGTGCAGCCAACTGGCTCGAATTCGAGCTCGGCTCGGCTTGGCTATCCAAGTCCGGCTCGGACTCAGAATAGTTTGTACCCAGCTGTCCATTACACTGACAGCTGGGACCCACAGTTTGGCTATTTGTGGCTAACATACGGGCCACCCTGGTTAACTGGACAGGCTGACTGGGCTGCTGACTGTGTAATTAGTTAATTTAATTGCAGAAATTTATGAAAAATTCATTTTAACTCCAAATAACTCCAAATAAATCCCAGAAAAATCCTAGAAAATTTTAGAAACTATTTCTTGGTGTCTAGAGCCTAGATAAATAGTTTGGTCACAAAATCACTTCGTGTGACTCCACAGTAAATCCTAAAAACCTATGAAAAAATAATTTCTATAGGTTTTAATTATCCAAAAAATTCCAAAAAGTCCAGAAAATTGTAAAATAGTAACATAAAATATTTGGGGCTATCTAGGGACACTAATGCCCATATATGACCTATTTTTTGTATATCTCACCTATAGGCCTAGGTATGTACCATTATGATCTAAAAGTTAAAACGTTGATCCAACAACACTATACCTAATAAAAGTAAAAATATTCTCCAAAATAAAAAATAAATTATAGGAAACCAAGTGCTACATCTAAAGCAGCTAGGTGGATGTCTTTTGCTCTTTAAGAATGTGGTCGCTCTCGTCGGCTATTTTGTGGAGGTTGAGTTGTTGTCTGCATGCCTTAACGCACGAGTGAAAATAGCTTGTGTTCTTGTCGCCTTCTATGTCCTTTGTCAGCCTGGCTTTTTTTTTTCCAGAATTTCGTCTCCACTTTGAGCCGAAACTTTAATAATGCTCTTGTGAGGTTAAGGGATACACGGGCCACGGGCGATTTGTCGTGAGTAAAAAAAATCTCTGTATGAGTGACGTCGTCCTCCGCATCGTGGACCACTTGAAAGATATTGCTGAATGCTTCCTTGCTTCAAAAAAAGAGTGATTTTCTGGTGGCTTTGAGTTTGGCTGCGACGTGAACAAGGGGGTCTAGGGCATCAGTACTACTCCAGGCGGCAGCCACATGTAGGAACGAAGTCATAAAGTAGAATGCTCTAGAGGGGGGTGAATAGAGTAGGCAGCGGAATATTGCTAATTAAAAACTTATTAGCAATTAGATCACAGAAATAATATCAATAAACAAAGTAATAACTGTAAAAGAAAAGAGATCAGAATGCAAATACAAACACAACGATTTATACTGGTTTCCCTCTTGTGAGGACTAGTCCAGTCGGAAGAACTCTAGCTTCCAGTTGAATCCACTATTGGAAAATCCTGCAAGTTTTTATACGAAGTCCTTGCAACTTCTACAGACGCGAGCTTTGATACGAAGAACTCGACCAACTTCAGTTTTGAAGAGACTTTCTTCAATCAAGCCTCTGATTACAATTTTTCTGAAATCTTCTAGACCGCACCGTACTGGCAAATTGACTAGAGAATTGTAACTGGCTTGGTATTTGAAAATGAAAGCTTTTTAAAAAACTCTTTGAAAGAAACGTAAGCTTTAGAAGAGAAGAGATGAAAGTGAATGAGTGATTTTAAATTATCATAATTCCTCTCTATTTATAGTTTTTTCAAAGGCAGAACTCTGGCAGAATTCAGACAGAACTCTATAACAATCCGCAACTGAAGGGAGACCAAGTTCAAAAAATCTAGCGTTCACATAACGTTCACTAACCGAACTCTGGCCGAACTCTGGCCGAGTTCTGTCAGGATTGGTCTGGGATATTTTAAGAAAATTATTTTTGGGCTTTTTGAAATCCTTCAGAAGCTTTTATAAATAAGAGATATTTTTCAAAACATAGGTCATTTTTTAAAACGATTTTGGATAGCCTATTTTCCAGTACGACTTGGTGTACATTGTATTCCTAGACTCAATAAAAGTAAAAATTATATTACATAAAGAAATACATTCTCGAGTGGCAAATATAGCTTCGGTCTTGAACTGAGTAGATATCCAATCTTGATCAGTGTCCAAGAGTCCAAAACATCTGAGTAGCTCCGTATATCGAGACATAGTTTGATAAATTATTAAAATCAGGTTTGAGCATGACCAATGGGCCAACAATCTCCCTTATTTTAATAATTGACAAACCTTGACCGATATAACATCTTTGGTCTTTATCAAAACAAATTGTACCGATATAATGTACCAAAAAAATTGTTCATGTAGATTGTTCATATCCTGTATTCATACAGATCGAAGACGTTAGATCTTATTTCTCCTCCGTTGTCACATAGCAAAATAATTATAAAAGAGAAAGCTCCCCCACAATATATACAGAAGTAACAATCACTGAAGAAACACAAAATACAGATATATATAAAAAAAATTATTACAGGCATGGTAGAAATGTCACAAATAGTAAAGAAATGTGATAAGCAGAAAATATATCACAAGCAGTTTAAATGGAAGCATAATAAAAGATAATGCTAAACTAAATAAAAAATATGCTGAAGAAAGCATATAACATGTTCATCAGACAAAAGTAAGAAAAAAAATCACAACCATATAACTTATAAGAGTACTGATACTAGCTTTGAATATTAGAGCATTTACAAGTAAACAAAGACAATAACATTAGTCTCAATAGTACGACAACTAGACAAGAATGTCTAAAATCACATATCATCTTCATCGTCATCATCATCATCTGCAGTGCCAGCATGTCCACTATATCCGGATGGACCAGCTCCTGATGTGCAAGACCCAAAGGTGTGTGGAGTAGCACCAGAACTACAGTATCAATCATAAGCGTTCCCTGGCTGGAACAGAGAATTGACCGCCTCATCCTCAAAGCGGTAACCAGATACAGTAGGGTCTCTAGGAAGAGAACTAGCAGAATGACCCGTCTGAGCAAATCGGAGATCGGCAAACGAGTTGGCAATAGCCTGGAACCGAGTCACGTCACGGAACTCATGTTCTCGGGAAGTGTCAACAAAGAAAGTCTGTAAATCCGAGAGATGCTGATGGATACCCTCAAAAGTCATAGGATAGGTCTAAGGAGGAACAGGTGCAGTAGGAGTAGGTGTAGGAGGTGTAAGAGCAGTGGCAATGCTACGACGAGAAAGCTTGAGAAACTTGGGCTCAGGGTCCAGACTGCAAGTGGATAAGTTGATATCAAAATGCTGAAAGATACGAGGGATAAGCATCGCATAAGAGAGATTGTGTTCTCTTCTACGACATCTTCCCATCATCTGGATGATAGTCTTAGGGGCAGAAAAAGGAATCCCCTTAAGAATGTAATAGAGGGCAGAGAGTTCTAGTGCAGTGACATCATCTTTTGAAGTGGATTTGGAAGAATAGTAGAATTGATGATGCGATGTAACTCATAGTTAAACAAGTTCAAGTTATTGGCCTTGAACTTTCCAGGACGAGCACGTGCTGGCGCACAAAGCTCATTCTTGAAACTAATAAGAGTCATGCCCTCGGGAAAGTCAAAATCGGTGATGTCATCGAGTGGCGCACCTTCGTTTGGAATACCAAGGATTTCTGATAGCAATACATCATCGACCTCGATATCGATCACACCAATACGAGTTCTTGCGGTGAAAGTGTCTAACACTAAGTTACAATATCATAGTCTAAGGGCATTAGTAGCTATAGGAAATTCTTAAGTAATGAGACGGTGTAACCCTAATGCCTTAAACAAAGGACGATGATCTGGAAATACAGTCCATTTGATCAGAGTGCCTGTGCATATTGTACGCATAGCAAAGTCGGCATACCATAGCAAAGCTTGGTCATGAGTTTTGAAGTAAAACTCATCCGACACGCCGTCACCCGATTGGACCGAGAAAAAAAGTGAATCCATGTTCGGATCGAAAGACGATGCCTCTTCACTTGCATTAGTCTTCTTCCTCTTAGAAGGATTGAATCCCTTAGGCATTCTTTCCCAAAACTAGTTAACCCTAAGAATTTGAAAGTGGAGGAAAGAAGGAGTTATACCTTCCGAGAATCAAATATGTTGTAGAAGACGTGATTCTCCGCACGAATCCAAATTTTGGATGGATTTCTCCACGTAGATTGGAAGAAAATGAGTAGAGAAAAGCTAGGGTTTGGAGGGAACTTCGGCTACTGCTGCTGTGATGATATAATTTAGAAGAGATGAAGAGGAGAAGGCCTTGGGTTCTGACTTAAAAACTTACAGCACCAACGAAACAATGGCCGAATTCGGACCGAACTCGGGCCGAATTCGCCTAGGGTTCTCCTAGGTTTTTAAATAAAATTTTGTGGGCTACATCCTTTTCATCAACTCATTTTAAATATTTAATTCAAATTTTAGTAATTTTAAACTTCAAATAATATAATTAATATTATTTTATAAGTTAACTTTTATTACTCAACGGCTGTTTCAGATTAGCTGTAGGAGTACTGTCCCAGCTAACGGGAGTTCACCGGAGAACAATTAAGTACCGCTTCACTTTGACCGTAGTCGTGGTGACAGACAGACTCTTTGTAGGCTTGTCTTGAAAACAGTTATTGAGTATTGAATAAATTAATTAATAAAACAAAATTAATTAATATTACTGATATCTAAAATTCTTAATTCTCGACGTAAATAATTGAAACAATCTTCCGCTAAAGGTTTTATGAAAATGTCAGCCAATTAATTCTGTGTGTCTATGTATACAAGGTCTATATCTCTATTTTGTTGATGATCTCTAAGAAAATGATGTTGAATCTTGATATTCTTAGTACGAGAATGACATACTGGATTCTTAGTCAAATTAATAGAACTAGTGTTATCACAGAAAATGGGTATGTGTGTGAAATACAATTCAAAGTCTTCTGAAGTTTGCTTCATCCACAAAATTTGTGCACAACAACGTCTTGTGGCGATATACTCTGCCTCAGTTGTTGATAATGCGACAAAATTTTGCTTCTTGCTAAACCAAGAGACTAGGGCTTTTCCTAGGAAATAATATGTACCGCTGATACTTTTTCTATCCACTTTACATCCGGCAAAATCAGCATCAGAATAACCGGTTATGTCAAATGACGTAGTTTTAGGATACCATAAGCCGACAGAAGAAGTGCCTTTAAGGTATCAGAAGATACGCTTAACTGCACACAGATGTGATTCCTTAGGATTGGCTTGAAAACGTGCACACTAGCAAACACTAAACATAATGTCCGGTCGACTAGTAGTTAAGTACAGTAAGCTATCGATCAAACCTCGATACTTACTTATGTCGACGAATTTGTCTTGTTCATCAATATCAAGCTTGGTTGAAGTCGCCATTGGAGTGCTAAGAGGTTTGACTGCTTCCAGGTCGAACTTTCATAATAAATCTTTTGTGTACTTTGCTTGATTTATGAACGTCACATTGTTTGATTTGCAGTCCAAAAAAGAATTTTAGCTCTCCCATCATGCTCATCTCAAACTCATTCTGTATACACTTTGAAAATTCTTGACACAGAGATTCATCAGTGGATCCAAAAATAATATCATCTACATAGATTTGAATCAAATGAAGATTGTTATTCAAAGATTTTATAAACACTGTAGTGTCAACCTTTCCCTATGAAAAACTGTTGTCAAATAGAAAAGAGCTTAGACGATCGTACCAAGCACGAGGGACTTGTTTCAAACCGTATAAGGCTTTCTTCAACTTGAAAATATAATCAGGATTTTTGAAATCAGTAAGACCTGGATGTTGAGCTACATAAACTTCTTCTTTTATAAAACTATTCAAAATGCGCTTTTAACATCTATTTGAAATAATTTGAAATTATGAAAATATGCAAATGCACATAACATACGAATGGATTCTAATCTCGCAACTGTGGCATAAGTCTCATCGTAATCGATACCTTCTTCTTGATTGTATCCTTGAGCTACGAGTCGAGCCTTATTACGAGTCACTAAACCATTCTCGTTCAGTTTGTTTCGGAAAATCCAACTGGTGCCAATGACCGAATGATCAATAGGCTTGGGAACAAGTTCCCAAACTTGATTCCGTTCGAATTGGTTTAATTCCTCTTGTATAGCATCTAACCAAAAATTATCACTACATGCTTCTTCAATGTTTTTGGGTTCAAGCTTTGAAATAAAAGCAACACAAGAAGCTATATCTTTAATAGAGGAACGAGTACTTACACCCTTGGTAATCTCACCAATTACCAAGTCCTTTGGATGATCTGCCAAGAATCTCATCTCTTTTGGCATATCCTCAGGATTGCTAGTTCTAGCTTCTTTGCTTGAAGACTCAGCTGGTGCTTGGTGTGACGGTTCTGCACCTTTGTGGGAAGGTTTTACAGTAGCTGTACTTGGTGTACTCACGTCTTCATTATTGTCATCATCTGAATGTTGATTTAGTTCATCAAACTTGACATTAATTGATTCTTCGATGATTATGGTTCTCTTATTGAAGACTCTGTACCCTTTGCTCTTTGCCACATAACCTAAAAAGATACCTTCATCGGCATTTTTATTAAATTTACTCAGGTTGTCTGTAGTATTAAGAATAAAGCATTTACAACCAAATATCTAAAAGTATGAAATAGTGGGTATTCTATCAAACCATAACTCATAGGGAGTCTTCTTCGATATAGGTCGAATTAGAACCCTATTGAGAATATAGCACGCTGTATTGACAGCTTCAGCCCAAAAGTATTTAGGTAAACTAAACTGGTTCAATATTACTCTAGCCATTTCAGATAGAGTCATGTTCTTACGTTCCATAACTCCATTTTGTTGTGGAGTCCTAGGCTAGGAAACCTCATGCAAATAACCGTGTGTGTCACAGAATTGCTTGAACTCTGTATTCTCAAATTCGCCGCTATGATCACTACGAATGCGAGTAATCATGAATCCTTTTTCATTCTGTACTTTCTTGCAAAAGGTGACCAATTCTGGTAAAGTATCATTTATGCGTGCAAGAAAATATACCTATTTGTATCTAGAGAAATCATCTAGAATGATAAATGCATATAACTTACCACCTAGACTAGCAATTCTATTCGGTCCAAATAAATTCATATGCAACAATTGTAGAGGTCTAGTGGTACTTACAGCGTTCTTGGACTTAAAGGCGGATCAGGTAGCCTTGTTCTTTTCACATTCGCTACATACCGTATCCTTCTCGAAAGATATGTCCGGTAAGCCGCGTACCAACTTCTTTATGGATAGTTTTGAAATTGTGTCCATGTTTGTATGACCGAGTCTCATATGCCATAGTTGACTCTTAATGCTCTTAGCCATCAAGCATCTACCTGCTTTGTTAGCATCTTCTAACAGATAGAAAATATATATGTTGTCTCCCCTGATACCTTCAAAGATAGTACTACCAGTTGAGCTATCAACTATAGTACATTTATCTTTGACGAAGTTAATGCCATAACCGTGATCAGCTAAATGGCTTATGCTGAGCATATTATGTCTTAACTCGATAACTAGATAGATATCTTTAATCACAGGATAGGGAGCGTTACCAATGTCACCGATACCGATTATGTACCCTCTTAAATTATTATCGAAGGAGATGTATCCTTCTTTATTCTTCTTCGACAGTGTTGCGAATAATGATGCATCACCAGTCATGTGCCGTGAGCAACCGCTGTCGAGGATCCATTTGTTTCTAGCATGTGAAGGGCGTTCCACCTATAAAACAGTTTGCAGATGAAAATCTTGGTACCCATTTCTTGTAGGGTCCTGACATGTTAGTCTTTGGTATCCATGCATAAACATTTAAATCTACTAACTTTCTGATTCTATATACAGAGGATATATGACCAATGAGGCCACAATAATGACATTTTGCATGTTGAGTGTTGAAAGTAGTGTGAGGTGCATGATTGGTAGGTTTTAGTTTTCTAGTATAAAAAAATACACACATATTAGTCTTCTTGGGCATTGGTTTGGTATGGTTTGGTCTGACAGTGTTTGGTTTGGGTGTGTTCCGATGATTCGGTAATTGATACGTGTTAGAATAGGAAGCAGCAACTTCAGGCCATTTTTCTAAACTAATTTCTAATTTTTTGGAGGTGTCATATAATCTAGTATAATCAGATGTAAGTGTTTCCATTCTGACTTGTGCACACTGGAGATTCTCTCTCCTTAGATAGGTCTTCCTTTAGTTGGATGCTAGTTTGGTCTTTTTCTTCGGATAACTTGATAGTCTTGTGTAACAACAGCTTAATAGAAGAAAGCTCACCAGACTCAATAGAAGAAACATTATTTCTAACATCAGCTAGTTGGTCGATAAGTCTTCCTATCTCACCTTTGTACTCTTTAAGTATCTTCTTAGAGGTTTCATATTTACTATGCAGTTTCCTGTAGTCATTTAACAGGTCACTGAAAGCCTCTCCTAGTTGCTCAAAGGTAAAATCATCATAAGGATCAAATAGAGGATTAGTGGTTACCTGATCGCAAGCCATCAAACATACATTTGTAGCGTCATCCGATTGTTCGTCTTCTGAGTCGCTGGCTTCGCTTTTATGCCATATGCTTGTATTGGCGTACTTTCTTGATGTAGATCTCTTTAGATAGCCTTTATTATATTTGCTGCTTTTTCTTGTTGATGATGATGCTGTTGGACAATCTTTCTTCATATGTCCTTTTTTCTTACATCCGTAGCAAATAGGATCATCCTCGTTGTTGTTGCTGCCTTTGGTTCTTCTGTTGAACCTCATGAACTTCTTGAATTTTCTTACCAGAAGAGCTTGATCTTCAGAGTCAGAGTCGCTGTCGTCAGAATCATCTTTGACAGTTCTTTTATGTTGAGCCTTGAAAGCGATCGACTTCTCTGACTTCTCCTTTGGTGTATCATCTTCAAAGTCTTGAAGTTCTAACTCGTGAGTGAGTAGCTTACCCATGAGTGTTTCCAGAGACATTGTTGAGAGGACGTTTCCTTTAATGATTGTTGTAGCCTTTAGAATCCAGTTCTTTGTGAGAGCTCGTAGAAGTTTGCGAATCTTCTCATGGTTACTGTATTCCTTGCCTAATGAAGACAAAGGATTTAAAATATCTAAGAATCTCGTAAACATCTGAGTGACAGATTTATTTGGCTTCATCTTGAACGCCTCGTACTCTTGAGTAAGTCTGCTGATCTTTGACTCCTTGACTTGTGTTGTTCCTTTGTGGGTTACTTCGAGAAGTTTTTAAACTTCATTTGATGTTGTGCAAGTTGACACCCTATTAAACTCAGTTATGTCTAAAGCATAAAATAAAGCATTAATAGCACGTGCGTCAAGACTGGCCTTTTTTTTTCATCCACAGTATATTTATCATGGGGTTTATCAACTAAGACTCCCTCAACAGTAATAAGAGGAGGCTTTTTGTAGCCATCAATAACTATAGACCATAAGTCAAAATTAAGAGATTTTAAGAAGAAACTCATCCGTATTTTCTAATAAGTGTAGTTAGTGCCGTCAAACAGTGGAGGTCTATTTGTGGCTTGGCCTTCACTTGTGAATTTCACAGTTGCCATGTGTAATACTGTGATCTATATAACAATTAATATAACTGCAGTTTTTACCTTACTTTATCTTTATAACCCGCTCTGATACCAATTGTAGGAACGAAGTCGTAAAGCAGAATACTCTAGAGGAGGGTGAATAGAGTAGGCAGCAGAATATTGCAAATTAAAACTTGTTCTTGTGAGGACTAGTCCAGTCGGAAGAACTCTAGCTTCCAGTTGAATCCACTATTGGATAATCCCGCAAGTTTTAATACGAAGTTCTTGCAACTTCTACAGACGTGAGCTTTGATACGAAGAACTCGACCAACTTCAGTTTTGAAGAGTCTTTCTTCAATCAAGCCTCTGATTACAATTTCTCTGAAATCTTCTAGACCGTACCGTACCGACAAATTGACTAGAGAATTGTAACTGGCTTGGGATTTGAAAATGAAAGCTTTTTAAAAAATTCTTTGAAAGAAACGTAAGCTTTAGAAGAGAAGAGATGAAAGTGAATGAGTGATTTTAAATGATCAGAATTTCTCTTTATTTATAGTTTTTCCAAAGGCAGAACTCTGGCAGAATTCGGGCAGAATTCGGATAGAACTCTATGTAACAATCCGCAACTAAAGGGAGACCAAGTTCAAAAAATCCAACATTCACATAAGGTTCACTAACCGAACTCTGGCCGAACTCTACCAGAACTCTGGCCGAGTTTTGTCAGGGTTGGTCAGGGATATTTTAAGAAAATTATTTTTTGGCTTTTTGAAATCCTTCAGAAGCTTTTGTAAATAAGAGATGTTTTTCAAAACATAGGTCATTTTTTAAAACGATTTTAGATAGCCTATTTGCCAGTACGACTTGGTGTACAATGTATTCCTAGACTCAATAAAAGTAAAAATTATATTGCATAAAGAAATACAGTCTCGAGTGGCAAACATAGCTTCGGTCTTGAACTAAGTAGATATCCAATCTTGATCAGTGTCCAAGTGTCCAAAACATCTGAGTAGCTCCGTATATCGAGACATATTTTGATCAATTATTAAAATTAGGTTTGACCATAACCAATGGGCCAACACCACAGTGGTTCTGAACTGATGGTGGTGGCTCCGGAGGTCGAGAAAGCGGAAGCTCTTTTTTATTTGATTAGAGTTTTTGCTGATCTCGATAAGAAGAGGGGAGTGATCAAATTCAGTAGCATTCAGGTGAGCAAGGTTAGAGATTATGTTCATATCCGACCACAGAGGGTTGACGAGGGCTCAATTAAGGCGAGAGTATTGTCTTCTATTGCCTTCCTGCATATTACACCACGTGAATGTACTGTCGGAGAACTGAAGTGGAGATAGGTGTGAATTGAAGGGAAAGTTGTTGCAGTCCTGCATGACAAGCGGGGAGGGAGGCCGCCCATCCAGCTTCTCTTCACTGTTAACGACTACATTCAAGTCCCCCACACAATGCCAAGGTAGGTTGTTGTAGTTGAGATGAGTGTTGCTCAAAGTCTCCCAGAGCTGTTTCCATTCGATGATGTCACAGCTCCCGTGGACGGCAGATAAGCGGGACCATTGTTAAAGCATCGGATGTCCATCCCAACATAAGAGTGCCTGTCTCGAATCGTGGATGATGCCGATCTTTACGTCGGCCGAATAGAAGATCCAAATATTGTGGCTGCCAACAATGGTGGAGGGGAAGCCAAGCTACAACTGGATGGACTGGATTCTCCTATGGGAGATTTTAGGTTCGATAATGATAAGGATGTCGATTCTGTGAATCTTCTTGAGGCTGTTAAGTCTTCTCAAGGTTGGTTTGTTCGCGAGACCCCTAACATTCCATGAAAGTATGTTAAACATTAAAGTTGTTGGAGTGGGTGGGTTTGTTGAGTTTCGCAGCCGATCGGGTGATCCTGGCAGGAACCTTTTGTGAGCTAATTTTGTTTGATTTTTTGGAAGTTGTTGCATCCTTCCCGTCGAGTGTGTTTTGGACGACGATATACTCGTCATGGTGCAAGTACTCTTCGTCGACAATTTCAGCTACGACCCCGAAGTAGCTGTTAGAGCTGGTAAAACCGGTATTGGCAGCTTGTTTTAGCCTGGCTACCGGGGCTTGACCAATGTTGGCCAGCATGTCTGGCTGGAAAGTTGTCTCATTGAGGAGAGTATAGATTGTACTCTGGTCCGAAGGGACGGGGTCGTTCCCCTGCGGAAGATTGTCCGAGTTAGTTTCCTTGGTGAGTCTTTCGTCATGTGCCGAATTAACTTCCACTCTTAGGTCCCCTTCTTCTAAGGGAGGAGTATCCTGCGGGGTGGTTGGGGGTTCTATCGCGAGGATATCGAATTTGTTGGAATGATTGATATCATGCGGTTTGTAGAGGACAATGGTCCTCTCTTGAAAGGTTTGTGCTTGAATTAGGGAGGGTCCGTTGCTGGAATCAAACCAGATGTGTGAGTTGGAAAGAGGTAGTATTAGGGGTTGGTGATTAGTTTTGGACGGTTTGGGTAGGGCATTTTTTTGGTTGGTCTTATTCTTCATCTCCGGATGAGCACGGAAATAGAATTCGGTGGAGTAGCCTCTGATGTGGCAGTGTTTGCAGAAGATTATGTTATTGTCGTAGATAATTTATTCGATGTGGATCATGTTCTCGAGGGAGATTTTAATTTGTTTGGGAAGATCCTTTGATAAGTCTAGTTCCATACAGATTTTGGCATAATTACCTTTAGAGAGGTTTCTGGTTTCCTCCGCCATGGCCACATACGTTCCAAAGGAGTTAGCTATCCTCTTCTAAGCGGCTGGGATATGACAGATGAGGGGGAGAATTGGGAAGGTCACCCACATTGAAACAATTGCTGAGTCTACAGAGGTGTTAAAATCTGGAGACCATTTGAAAAATTTTATGAAGTGGTTTTCAATCCTGCATGTCCCTTTAATCCAGACCAATTTGTAGTCGGCTTCTGAGGAAAGATGAAGGAATATGTGTTTGGGGTCCATGGGTGCCACTTTGTGTCCCGAGGAGATGTCCCAGCTGGCAATTGCCACCTGAACCCGAGATATCTTTGGGCATCCCTTGGAAAATTTTAGGACAAGGGTGTGCAAAAAAGTTGCTGATAGAGAGGCGATGTCTTCACGAGAGAAAGGCACCATGATGTCTTCTGTGTCTGACAATGAGGGGGGCTCGAAGTCGGGCAACTCAATTTCGGGGACCGGCACGAAATGTGAAGAAGTGAGGTCCAGAAGAAGCTTGCCCCCGTAAGACTATGCTGTAGGGGAGGACGACGACAGGTCGGGAGGGGATCCAGACGGGGCGATCACTCTGCCACTGAGCAACACAGGGAACGCTAAGTCATAGGAGGGGGGCAGGGGGACCCACGTAACCCCGGGGAGGAGCAAGACAGGGGCGCAGGACATAGTGCCAAACGGAGGAGTACCAGCGGTCGGGAGAGCCAGACTCGGGAGTAAGGGCGTCAGCGCCAATAAGTCAGCAGGAAGCTGCCTGGGAGAAAGACGCTCGGTTGAGGGGACAGTGGCTAGGCGGAGGCGGGAGGGACAAGCGCGCTGACACCAGCAGAGCCAACAGCGTCGACCCCAAACACATACGTGCCAGACGACAAAGGATGCGTACCGCCCGCAGGATGCGCAGAGCCATGTGCGCCAGCCAAGGGCTGAGTCAGGGCATACGAACTAGCGCTGCCCGGATGGAGGGAGGGAGGGGGCGCACCATTCATAAGGTGCTCGAGGCAAGGGTCTTCCACGTTAGCGCCAAAGGGCGGGGGAAGTTGTGTGCAGCCCACAGGGTGCACAAGGGTCCCAGACTCTGGCCCCACAGCGGGGGAGGGCCCGCTCCAGAAGCAAGGGGTGCTCTCCACAATAGAGATGTGCCCAAAGAGGGCACCAGACCCGAGGTGATGTTTGAAATTTGAAAGCCAGCCTGCCAAGAAGAGGGCATGGGGCTCGAAGAACCTGCAGGCACGTACTCCATGGCGGACGTGTGGCAGACGCCAGCAACCCACATGGAGCTGCAGACCGGCTCGAGATCGAAGTCGGGGACCGGCGAGGACACACGATGCCGGAACAACAAGGAGAGGAAGGGGATGGGAGCCAAGGAAGGGTGGACCGGGTACCTGACGAACGGAGGAGAAAGGGGGCAGTTGGGCAAACGGGAAAGGAAGTGGGCCGGGCGCCGGAGGGGCCAGGGACAACAAGGGGCGGTCGGCGGGGGGTCAGACGGAAGGCCGAGAAGCGCAAGGAGATCGGGAGGCCACGGGAGAACACGAGGGGGACGGAAGGGGGGGTAGAGAAGGAGGAACCATCATGGAGGACGGAGACGAAAAAAGGTGGAGGGGGAAGGAGGAGCCGCTGGCTAGGCGGGGAGGGGAAGCCCTCACGGGGAGCACCAGGGGAATTGGAGCGGCTCCATCAAATATATATATATATATATATATATATATATATATATATATATATGGAATAGTGGTAAATTTATTCCTCGCACATAGTGAAAAAGGTATTACAATACAAAAATATCACAACTTCTCCAGCCCCACATTTTAGTATTATGGGGCCATTACTGATACATCGAATTCTATGTTATGTAGAATTGGGGGGTTGCCAAGCCCTCGAAAATACGTCGGTTTCGTTCCTTCCAAATGTGCCAAACGGATGCGGCGAGACGCACTCTGGCTCTTCTGGCCCACCCCGGATCCCGGCCTCTGTGATCTCGAATCCAGCTAAGAATGCTCCGTATATCTCTATCCACCCCAACTCCTCCCCTCAGCTGCACGTACTGCTCACTCCAAATGTACCAGGTAACAAAGAAGAGGTGCCCCATTGTTTCATCCTCCCCCTGACATAGCACGCACTTGGCATCTGGGATCTGTAACCCAAACTTGAGGAGTCTGTCTCTTGTCATCAGTCTGCCCCATAGAAGGCGGTAAGCACATAGTTGCATTTTACGGGCAATCCCCTTACCCCAAATAAAGTCCACAACCTCAGCCCGGTCGTGGTGGATCCGAACCAAGTCTTAACAGCTATGGAAGCAGAATAGGGCTGTCCCGGCCCTCGAATGTGGGCCAGCCCAGCTCCAGGAATCCTCATGCTGGCTAACGTCCATAGTAATAAGGCGAATCTCCTCAACAAGCTGTGAAGTATAAGGATATCCTTCTGGCCTCCAAACTCCATCTCTGATGATCCGACTATATGTGAGCCCCCTGCTCGCCTCTCTGTCCAGCTGGCCTTCCAATATCTCGAGCAAAGATCTGGAACCCAACCAAGGATCAAGCCAAAGGTCGATAGACTTTCCATCTTTCATGTTCCTGCAGATAGAGGTCTTAAGTACCGGCCGACATCGTAGAATAGCCTTAAATGTGACCGAAAAATTATTGTCTATCCTGCAGGTCCAGAAGTTAGTCCTCCTTAAGTATCCGTTCGCCATACATTCTGCCCACAGCGACCCCCCTTGATAAATCTCCAGGCCATCTTCAGACAAGCTGCCCTCTTGACCACATGAAGCGGCCTCAGTCCTACTCTTTCTTCCTCCCGAGGACGACATAGATGGTTCTAGGAGATCGCATGCATCCCTCCCCTCCAAATAAAGTCAGCACAGATGGCCTCCACCTTCCGAATAGTAGCCGTCGGGATCTGGATAGACTGGAGCCAGAACATCGTGATGCCAGCAATAACCGAACGAACCAACTCAATCCGTCTTCCAAATGATAGCCCCGCAGCCTGCCAGCCTTCCACTCTTCTCTGAGCAAAATCTACCAAGCTGTGACAATCCTGCTCTCTGGCATAGTTGACCGTCAGCAGGACCCCCAGGTATTTCACTGGAAGCTCGCCTTTGTCCACTCCCAAGGCGAAGGCTCTCTCCTCCTGCAGTATACACCGAAACTGAAGTAGACTCTGCTTTTATTCCAGTTTAACTGGAGTCCAGATAGCCGCCCGAACTCCTCCATAATCTCAAAAAGCGCTCTCATGCCCCGTATAGAAGGCTGGAGGAGAACTAATAAGTCGTCAGCATAGATCAAATGGAAGACAACCGGTCTCACCAACCGGAAGAGGGGGACGATCCGTTTGCTGTGCACCGCCGTGTCTATCATAGAAGTAAAATACTCCATCACCAGGGTGAACAAATACGGTGAGGGAGGGCCACCCTGCCTCAGCCCCCTATTGCTCCTGAAATAGCCATGTGGTGTGTCTTGGATGAGCATTGAGAAAGTAGGGGAGCAGATGCACTCCCTCACCCTCGTAACATACCTCTCGTCAAACTCCATGGCAAGCATCAAGTGGCACAGGAAGTCCTGGTTGATCGTATCATAGGCTTTTCGGAGGTCAAGCTTCACACAAGCTTTCATCCCCTCAGGTTTGCTGAACTCCCTCACCATCTCATGAGCAAGTAGGCTGTGCTCCGCTATCGACCGACCCTTAATGAACGCTACTTAATTCTGGGACACCAATCCCTTCATAATCCCCTCCATATACCTGCATATAAGATGAGTGATAATCTTATAAAGAATGTTACAATAAGCAATGGGACAAAAATTTGCGAGCGAGGTCGCTCCCTCCTTCTTAGGAACTAACGTCAAGAAAGTGTGGTTCATCTCCTTCAGAAGCCTGCCCTCCGCGAAGAACTCCTGGACCGCCGCCAGAACAGGGAACTTAAGCACACCCCAGTGTCGCTTAAAGAACCCTGAAGAGAAGCCATCATGCCTAGGAGCTTTGTTTGTGTTCGCCTTCATCACAATATCCTCCATCTCCTCCAACCGTACAGGTACCAAAAGTAGGCTATTCCCATGAGGGGTCACCCGTCTCTTCGTAATAAGATCTGGGAACGTGCTGGTGTAATCCGTCTGCTGATATAAGTCAGTGCAAAATCTGACGGCCTTCTCTTGAATCTCCATCGGGTCCCCAACAAGATGTCCCTCGCCGTTCAGAAGTTTGGGGATGATATTCCAATGCTGACGGGTGTGGATCACATCATAGAAGAATTTGGTGCAGCGGTCTCCATCCTTGAGCCAGGTACATTTGGCCCTCTGGGCCGTACTAATCTCCTCCTGCAGTCTCATGGTGCTGACCTCCTCTATCAGGATCTTTTCCTTTGCCGCCAACTTCCTATTCAGAATGTCAACTTGAAGGGCCACCTGGATGTCCCGAAGCTCGGCTTCCTTATCCGCCAAAGAAGACTGCAGTCTCGTCTTCAGCCAATCCCGGAGAGCCCGCTTGATCTGCTTGAGTTTATGAACCATCCGGAATTGAGCCGTGCCATCACGGAAGTGCTGTATCTCTTCCATAACCACCTCCTCATAACCAGCCGACAGATACCAGCTGTTGTTATACTGAAACGGCCTCGACCGTAAAGTGGGTCTCTCACAGAGGCCAACCCGGATAGGATAGTGATCACTAGTACCAGCCGTAAGACCTTCCGCCATCGAATTTGGGAAGCAACGGAACCACTCACTATTGTACAAGGCCCGATCCAAGTGACAAGCAATCCGATTATATGAAGCCTTGTTGTGCTAGGTCCAGATATGTCCTGCTCTCTCCAGCCCCAGTATCCCAGGCAGAAGAAGACACCTCTGGAATTCATATAAGATCGAATCCGGAAGAGGGCAACCTCCCACCTTCTTATGGCAAAGCAGCATAGCATTGAAGTCCCCCATAATGAGCAAAGGAAGATACAAGCAGTCCGCCGTAGTATCCAGGTGCACTATGTCTTCCCACAAAGCCTTCCAGAGTCTCTGATCATTGTGCCCATATACAGCACCCAGAATAAAATGGAACCTACCTTTGTTCTCGAAAGTAATACCGATGAGTTGTTCTGATTTATGGATCTGTACCCCCTCCCAGCTACCTCGGTTCCACCTAACCCAGATCTTTGCCATCTCGTAGAGATCCAGGTTGTGGATGTGATCCCAGTTTGCCGGAGTCCTACGCGAGAGCATGGCGGCCCCTCTAATCTTCGTCTCCAGCCAGATAGCAATGTCACACGACTCTCTCCTCAGAACCCCTCCCATCTCCCTCCATCGTCCAATGGAATACCCCCCTAATGTGCTAGGACCGATATTTAATTAATAAGTGAGGGGTCGCCCTGGAACTCGTCAGGATCGACACTCGAGGGAAGTGTCTCATCCGCTTGATCAATGACTGCATCCACCATGGAGGAAGGAGCAAGATACGTCTGAATCCTTCTAAGAGTATGTTTTCAGTTAGGATTGGCTTCAGTCTGGTCTTACAGATCCTTCGCCTGGGGGATATCCTCCAGCGTGGCTGGAGCATGTCTTTTCCTGCTGCTGTATACCATAATCGCCGGGGAGGCCTCCATCACCATCTGACCACTCTCAGCCGCGCTCATACCCCTGGTAACCATGGTCCTCTGTGGCCTGAAAGGGACGAGGGCGCCCTGCGTGCTCTCATGTCTCTACGAAGATCCTGGCTCTAGCCTCCTCTCTACCTCCATCACTGTGTCCTCCTCCATATGCCTATCTGACAACGACTCCCTAGGTAAGTGACTGGAAGCCTTCTCCATCCCGGTAGCCTCCGTCTGAATTATCGGTGGCCTGGCAGCCTCCTTCCCTTTGTGTTTGCATGCACCGGTAGTGTGCCCAAAACACTCACAGTATGTACACATGGGTGGAACCCAGTCATACTCTACCGACTGTGTCAGAACCTCCTCCGACGGTACCTGATACTCAAGTATACTAGAAAGATTCGAGCCCACCTTGATCTCCACGAAGACCCTGGCATACATTAGTCTGGTGCGGAAAGCAGTGGCCTCGTTTGCCTTGATCGACTTTCCCATGAGGCTGGCCAGTCTCATGAGAAGCGGAATACTCCAATACTTCACAGAAAACTCTGGGAATCGGATCCAGATGGGAATAGCGTTCAGCACCTCCTTCTCACATTTCAGATTAGGAGTCCACTCCTTCAGTATAATGAGTCTCCTATCAAATGACCAAGGCCCTCCCTGCAGAATCCTGGTCACATCCTCCGCGAGACCAAATTTTATATAATAGAACCTATTCTCCCGGGAGAAGAATTCTATGCTACCTTTGGGTCTCCATACTCGCTCCGCATAACCCCGGATTTGGCCAAAGAACGGTTTGTTCCCTAATACATAAAACACCAGAGTGTTCTTCCAGAATTCTAAAACTACCGCTATTTTCTCTGTGGGGAAATACACCCGTAGCCCTCCTCCAACAGACATCAGTGTAACAAACTCCATCGACAATGGGCTTTTCGTCGCCACCGGCGTGCAAACCTCCTTCCATGACCGAGGTCGCTCCTCCTCAGTGTGTTCCCTGGTCGGAGGGTTCGGAGGACCCGGGCCTTTCCTGCCATCAGCAACGGCAATGCCCTTAGCCTTCTCTGCCACCGTCGCCTTTGGCCTCCATCCTGGTATAGTGTGCACCGTACCTCCTCTACGATGATGGGGATCAACTGGTGCCTGTCGATGATCGAGGCCTATAATTCTCTGGCCCCGTTCACCCCAATACTTGGGTTTGGGCCTCTCGTCTCCCTCCAGCACGATGTCTCGCCACCGTCTACCAGCCCGCCTCTCCAGTGTTGTCCATCCCAGACCCGAACTCGAATACGGAAGCCGAAGCCCTCGATTCTCCCATGTCGCCCGACCCGGGGGCCCCACTACAGATGCCCAATGACTCCCTACCGCTGCCCAACCCCTCCCCACCTGGGTGGGTGATACCGCCCCCCGTCCGACCCCCCCACGCTTGGGGGGTCCTACTTCCGCGCCGGACCCCCCCTCGCGTGGGGGAGTCCCTTGCTAGCCGTCGCCCGACCCTCCTCCGGGCAGTAGAGGCCGCCCTCCCCTCCTGTCCCTCCAAACCTTCGAGCCTCCCTCTCCGCGAGCGGATCGGGGGGACGGGGGGGGAGGCGAAGTCGTAGTCGAAAAAACCATAGCAGAGGGAACCTTCGAGCTCTTCATATATATATATATATATATATATATATATATATATATATATTATATATAATATAAGCCTTGAAGAGTCAATATAGAACAACCAGAGATACCAAAGAATAATAATTTTTGGTATTTAGGATCAATCATTCATCATGATGGAGCGATTGATAAGGATGTCATGCATATAATTAAAACATATTATTGAAATAGAGGTGCACTTCTAGAGTACTTTATGATCATAAGATACCTCTAAGTTGAAAGAACAATTCTACATGACTGGAATAAGACCAACTATGCTTTATGGGTCAGGGTGTCAAATAATTAAGAAACATGTCTAGAAAATTAGTGTAGTCGAAACAAAAATGCTAAGATGAACGAGTATGCATCAAAGAATATGATAAAAAAATGGGTGATTATTAGTGGTAAGTTAGAGGTGATGCTTATTGAGGACAAGATGTGCAATGTTGACCAATAAATATTTTGTACGAAGGAGCAACAACATAAAACTTAATAAAATTGCTAGGACTAGAGGAGACCTACATGAAGTTAGTTGAAGTGTTAAGAATGATATGGTTTTGTTAACTCTAACAAGGACATGGTCCTTAAAATAGGCAAATAGAAGAACATGATTCAAACAACTAACCAAAAAAGTTTTGGATAAACAATTTGTTGTTGTTAGTGTACTATTTTGTTAGTATTTTATTTAATGCATTAGGATATAGTCCACTCCCTGCATGTAAGGGTGGCAATCAGATCTGGTCGAATCCAACTCAACCAAATAATGGGCTTAACCTAAACTCAATATTTTCATGCCCGAGTTATTTAAGCCAGACCCTAACCCAGGACGGACAAATTGCCATTCCAGACCCTACCAATTTACTTATTATTGGGTTGGGATGTGCCTATATATAATTTTCTTAGGTCTGCTTGGCAATAGTATTTTTATCGATTTTTGAATCGATCGTTTATCAAGTGTTTAAAAAAATCTTGCTTGATAATTTTTTTGAGAAAGAGATTTTGAATAGGTCATTTATGAAGTGTCACCCCATTATAAACACCCCAAATCGGAGTGTTATTAGGGTTTCTAGTTTATTCTTTCATATATATTCTTATAAAAAATATCTATAACTACTAATGTCCTACCATATTTCTTTTTTTTCATCAATGTTTCTCTTGAGGTCCCATCTGACGGGTACTTCCTCTAAAATATAATTTTTATAAATTTTGCAGTCCATTCGATATGGTAGTGAGATTGCTATTAAATTTTGCGGGCAATTTGATGTGGTAGTGAATCATTTTTTCCCCTCAAGATTTATGATTTACTAGCCAAAACGATTTTATTATTGCAAGTTATATGAGTGCATAGGCTATTGTTTGGAAGGGCAATGTTATAATCTTCTTTAAATTTTTGTTTATATATGAGCATATAAGTAATTTTATTGTTTTAAAAAACTTTCAGAGTCACTTGTTAATGAATTATCAAGTATGAATTATTATATTGCTTTAAAATTTGCTACTTAAACCGTCGAAGTCGGATACCTAATAATCGGTACTTTAGAAACACCTTGTAACCGCTACACCCAACTGTTGTCAAGCAGACCCTTAAAAAACTAAGTTTATTCCACCAAATTAAGAGAACAAATACTATTATTACAAATTTTCAAATAAAAATTAAATACATAATAGATTATGAAAAAATGCACCCACAATGGAGATACTCCAAACACATACTTCACATTATTATAATTGTATAAAGTATTACTTCTAAAGTATATCTTTGATATTGGCACACAATAGTACTCCAAATTAACTCCTCTAAGCAAATACTCCAAATTAACCTCCTCCTTTCCTCTCTATTTTTCCTCTTTATTTTGCTTCCCTGTTTGTTAATATTTTTCCTCCCTTATTTTCTTTTTTTATTTTTCTTTAATGTTTGGTAAATAAAGTTAATTTTAGTGGGCCCAGGAATTAATATAAAGGAGCTAGGGCATGTAACGCCCCACTCCGTATGGTGCATTATGCTGAGTCATTGACTCGAAGAGTTATATTGACCTGAGGAATGCATCGAGTAAGATCGATGCAAGTGTGAAGTTGGCCTGAGAGAAAGCATTGACTCAGTTCGAAGATTATAAGAAATCGAATCAGTACAATGCATAAGTCTAATTCGAACGAATATTCATTTTAGTTGGTTCCATGTGTAGGCAATACGTTTACGCTAAAATATAAGGGGTCGACACTTTGCCTTGTTTACAACAGAGTCCGCAAAACCAAATCAACACCTTGCAACGGACTGAGGCATCACATGGTAAGCCAAATCAGTCGAATAATTCAACGAAGCACGAAGGACTCGAATGGCTAAGTCAGAAGAGTTGGTCGTATAACAAAGTATGAAATCGAGCCGCATCGGTTCGACAAAACGACAAGGCGTATCGGCTTATTCTTTCCTACTCCTTCATGCCTAAGTAAAATGAATCGTTGTATGCTAACTTAACCTATCTAGTCCACGGGCGTGGCTCGATCGAATGAAATTATAGTGTGTGTCGAATACTAGATAGAACAACTGAAATGAAACATACATCAAATGCACGAGTCGCTATTGAACATCTAAACACCGCAACGGCGAGCGCCTCGGCACGTAAGCCATAAGAACATGGGATAACTGTATCAACGAGTGCCTCAGCACACAAGTCATTTGAGCCCCCGCACACGAGTTAGAAGGCTAGCACATTGAAAGACTATCGAGGCGAGTGCCCTAGTGCACAAGCCATATACATTGAACACTAAGGCATAAGAACATGGAATTACGGTATCGAGGCTAGAATAGAGAACAATTGTTGTGTATGTGCATGAGAAACATAAAAGATGGCTTCATTCCTAAGAGAACAGTTGTGGCATGAATATGACAAAACTGTCTCATGTGGCATGGTGCCTCAAAAATGTTTATGGCTTTCGGGGCATTCGTTTGATGAACATTGAGTTGGGGCATTGTGCCTATGGAAATAGAGATAGGAAAATTGTTTGGTTGTATGCTAGTGATACGATTTGCATGGTCACGAATAACTTGTGCACAAGTTTATTATCCCTTGAATGTGGTAGGCCAAAAATACCGGGACCGTTCGATCTAGAAAGGGAATTTGAGATGGGTATTGTGTGGGGTATCTTATTCTGATAGGCTTGCACCCCAATTGAAATGGAGCACCACATATATCGGTATCGTTCTAGAGTACTTCAGGGCGTGGGATTAGCACCCCAGGCTGAAGTACTCACCGTTCGTACCCTTGATATGTCCATTATAGTTTGAAAACGAGTGACCTTCATATAGTTAAGGAATGATGGCTTAAAAGTGCACATATATAGAGATCTTGCACAAGATCACTTATAACATGATAGGAAGAGATGGTAGGCGCATTCAACTTGCGTCGGGCAAGGATGAGTGCGTCGATATTGGTAAGAAGTCGTGTCACGAAACAAATACGAGATTGCTATGTGCTGGTGGCTTGCTTATATGAATCAAACATAACATGCTTGCCATGATAACATGATTTACTGCTTCGAATATATCGTGAAACATATCCTAAGGCAATATAGAAAGATCATAAATTTGTATGTTGTGTAAATCAATACATTACTTAATGTCGGTTTAGCAAAGTGGGTCCTATCAGTACGCAAGAGGATTAGTACTGATCTTCCACCAGATTGCTTGCAGGTTCAGGGTATGATATGCTCACGGTGGAGATTCGCTTGAACGCGCTGAGGCATGGAATGTTATAGCATTTTTAGGCGTATGACCGCATTGATGCTCGGATTGCAACATGATGATGCAATCGAGATATAGAAGGCGTGATATATAAAACGGTAAAATCTTTTGTGGGCAAGAAAGAACCTGAGTGTTGTAAGCCAATCAGGCAAATTCAGTTAGGCCATTGAAAGCCTTTGTAACCTCAATTCATTTATCAATAAAGAGAATTGTTTCATATACTCTGTTTCTTTCGCTGCTAACACACAAATCAAAGATAACCATTTGAGAACTTGTCATCTTGACTTGTACGAGTGCAACTCCAAACTCGTACGGCATCACGCCCCAGCGAGGATGAACGATTCGGATAAATTGGTGCGAGAACGAGCAATTTTCCAGTTCGGGGCATGACAAAGTTGTATCAGAGCTCTAGGTTCAATTTACTCTGGACGCTAGTTTCATTTCAATTCCAAAAATTGTCCACCACAATCAAATTACTCTTGACTCTACTCAATGTCGCACTGAATGTTACATACAATAAGTCTAATACAAATTATGTAATTTTGCTACATGAGTTTTGGAAATTACATGATGTTTGTTGAGAAAGTCGTGAAACATTTATCACAATAAGTGGAACAAGGCATGAAATATTGTTGCTA
Source organism: Iris pallida (assembly GCA_029216955.1). Lineage (NCBI taxonomy): Eukaryota > Viridiplantae > Streptophyta > Magnoliopsida > Asparagales > Iridaceae > Iris > Iris pallida. Next base: position 22,387 of record JANAVB010001397.1, on the reverse strand, counting down.
TAAGTGCAACAAGTTATGAAATGTGAATTGAGATGTTTATTGTTCAATACAGCAAATCGGTATGAAATGTGTTGGTTGCATCGATATAACAAAAGTTGCGAGATGTTTCGTTGCATGAAACGCAACGGGTTGAATTATGATTTATATGTAGTGAATGAACAAAAAAGTTGATATCGAATGTATTGAACGAATTCGAGTATTGACTTTAAATATCAGAAATAAAATATTGTACGAGATACAATGGAGGGAACTGAAATCGTAAGTCGATGAGAACGAATCGTTTGGGTTCGCACCGAGCTTGTGTTGGCAAATGAATACATTGGCCGAGTTGTGTCGAATTTTGATTAATCAAAAGCTACGATTGTGATCGGCATGATCACTGCAAAAATTGTGAGTCATAATAGATTGTTGGTTCATACCGAGTATGATGCGAAGGAAACAACTTGATTTTTGAGTGGTATATGCCATACAACCTATGCGATGAATGACTCGAATTCTGAGTGGTATATGCTATACCACTCGTGAGATGAATTATATTAACACGTCATATGAAATTACGGAAGACTTGTCTGTAACAGACAGGATAGTACCGAGACTCGATTGAAAATTTGTACGACGGTATGTTGATGAAGTGTTCTTCGATAATTGGTTGGAACGATAGGATGGGGACTCATATCATTGAATGATACGTTGGACAAAAATTTATAAGTCAGTCGAATGACCGGGACTAGCGAAACGGTTTTGCTTCGAGACATTAATCAAATCAGCGGGATAGGAAACTTGAAGTTTTAAACGAGTCGCACGACTTACGAGCTCGATAAAAATGTTAGTCGATGCGAATTGTAATCGGATCGCACGACTTCGATCTTGATAGAAATGTTGGGCAATGTGAATCGTAATTAGATCGCACGACTTGCAACTTCGATAAAAATGTTGGTTGATGCGGATAATCGTGTCTAAGAAAATAGTTGGTTATGTTGCGATAAAACTCATTTCAGTACGATTGAAATACGTAAAACTGAGATTGCGCGATCGTATAACTCGAGGGTTCGATGTTGAATAATCGGTAACTCGGTTACACATCGAAGTATAGCGGGTAGCGGCGAATCAGGAAATGATTTGATGCGTATATGAAAGTTTGTTGGAAACTTGGATGTATGCGATGCAAGTTAAGTTGACGTTGAAACAGATTCAAAGTTGACCCTTGCGCTATCGAAATCAAAACGATTAAAAAGTAAGTATGATGTGGGATTACAAAAAGGAGTGTCCTTCATTATGGAGATTTTTATAAATAGCAATACGAGAATGTCAAACTTGTTAATCGTAAACTTTGTCATTGATCAGGCGAGACTATATGCCATATCGACGATCGTTTCAATGTGTATAGCATCTCGAGTGTTGACCGTGGGTAGTTATACTCAAACGCAATACGAGTATATGTTTCATGAATTGCAGAATCATCGACGAAAGTACATGATTTACTCAGAGGATAGTTGTGCATCAATTGTGCAGATAGAAATGATTATGTCCAAATTTGGGTAGAGTCCCATAGAAATCGTCGAAACATAATTTGGCTCCGAAATAATATAGCATGGCTCGTAGTAACTGTCCTGCGTGAATGATCCATAATTATCGAGCGTAGCTTCGGGGAAGTTGACCCTAGAAGACTTGACCGCCAAATCAAAGTAAATATTACAGACCTATAAGAAGACCCATATGATGTCGCATTTGGAATTGCGTCGAGAAATAAAGATGATCCATGTTGATGATAAGTCTAGGCGATCGAATAATTATTTTAGGAATTAATGGAACAGCTTCGACTGAGAAAGATATAGTCAGATTTGAGAATTAGTCATGTAAATGCTTGAATGACTATGTTGGTCGACGATCGAAATAAAAGTTTACAGACAAACTTTGATGAAACAGATAGGCAATATCGAGAATCGTGCTATACACGAGAGCGAGCGGTATGAGAATGACTCTCAAATTGTGTTATTGGATTTAGATTCACCTAGCAATTGAGCTTGCGTGAATCAAACTTATATTCGGTTACGAAACGGACAAGTTAGGAATTTAGCTAGTAATTCCTACTCTTTAGGAATCGAACGTAAGATGTGTCGTAGAGACCTTTGTCTCAAAGTAATTGTTGCCTTTGAGCACCATCATCTCGAGTTAAACTCCTAGGTCTGAAAGACCGTTGCCTTTGAGCACCGTCAATTTGAGTGGCGTCGGGAGAATTTAAGCATGGTATCTAGGTAAGTCATCTAGCGGGCGTAGCCTTGAATGTTGATGCATTTGCAAGTTAATAAGGAAAATCATATAGAGATGAGTTGTAAGGCGAACTTCAAAAATAGTTGGACAAACTTCGAACGCAAGGCATTGCGAAGACTTGTTATGATCGGATGTGTGACGGCTTGACGTGATGCATAGAATTGATGGTCCGTACAAAACTTATGAAAGGAGAAATGCAATTTTGAATCGCGTCGCATGTGGTGACTTTGTTGGATGATCATGTATGCATCAAATATGCATATGCGATAGAAATGTGAGAATAGTCACTAAAGATTTAGTCCGATCGAGAGTACGAGATGCAAGTATCTAGGATTGAAAATTTACCTGTTAGCTTTATTCCAATTCTGTACCACTGGGCTTGGTTGAAATACATATATTTCTGGGATACCTTGAATATGTGTAACGATCCAAACTAAGTTGTATGTTGAATTCAAATCAAGCTGCAGGAAAGACTGTAAAAGCTAATAAAAGCTTGCACAAGTTTTTGAAATGGAACAACGATAGTTGGGCGAGATCGTGAAATGACCTATAGACACTTGGATTGAGTGTTGGTTTTGGTTCGAGGATGAACCTTGTTTTTAGTGGTATATTATATAATGCTCCGCTCCCCATGATGCATTATGCTGAGTCATTAACTCGAAGAGTTACGTTGATCCGAGGAATGAATCGAGTAAGATCGATGCAAGTATTAAGTTAGCCCGAAAGAAAGCATTGAGTCGGTTCAAAGATTCTAAGAAATCGAATCAATGCAACGCATAAGTCCGATTCGGACGAATATTAATTTTAGTTGGTTTTGTGTGCAGGCTATATGTTTACGCTAAAAATATAAGAGGTCGACATTTTTCCTTGTTTGTAACGGAGTCCGCAAAACCAAATCAACGCCTTGCAATGGAATGAGGCATAGGCACGGTAAGCCAAATTAGTCGAATAATTCAATGAAGCACAAAGTGCTGAATGGCTAAGTCAGAAGAGTTGGTCGTGCAATAAAGTTATGAAATCGGACCTCATCGACTCGGCGAAACAACAAGGCGTATCGGCTTAAGAAGGAAGAACTTTGACCCTTCTTTCCAACTCCTTCATGCCTAAGTAAAATGAACCGTTGTATGCTATCTTAACCTATCGAGTCCATGGGCGTGGCTCTATCGAAAGAAATCATAGTGCGTGTCGAACACTAGATAGAATAATTGAAATAAAACGTGCATCAAATGCACGAGTTGCTATTGAACATCAAAATACTACAATCGCGAGCGCCTCGGCGCGCAAGCCATACAAACATGGGATAAATGTAACGACAAGTGCCTCAGTGCACAATTCATTCTTGCCCCCGTACATGAGTTAGAAGGCTAGCACATTGAAAGACTATCGAGGCGAGTGCCCTAGTGCAGAAGCCATGAACATTGAACACTAAGGCATAAGAACATGGAATTACGGTATTGAGGCGTGCACAACTCAAAGAATAGAGAATAATTATGTCAAAGTGTGCGTACGTGCATGAGAATCATAAAAGATAGCTTCGTTTTGAAGAGAACAATTGTGACATGAATAGGACAAAACTGTCTCATATGGCATGATGCCTCAAAATGATTATAGCCTTCGAGGCGTTCATTTGATGAACATTGAGTTGGGGCATTGTGCCGATGGAAATAGAGATAGGCAAATTACTTGGTTGTATGCTAGTGATGCAAGTTGCATGGTCACGGACAACTTGTGTACAAGTTTATTATCCATCGAACATGGAAGGCCAAAAATGCTGGGACCGTTCGATCTTGAAAGGGAATTTGAGATGGGTATTGTGTCGAATATTTCAATCTGATAGGCTTACGACCTACCGTTGAAATGGAGCACCACAAATATCAGTATCGTTTGGAAGTACTTCAGGGCGTAGGATTAGCACCCCAGGATGAAGTAGTAAGCGTTCGTACCATTGTTATGTCCATTATGGTTTGAAAACCATTGACCTTTATATAGTTAAGGAACGATGGGTTGAAAGTGCAGGCACACAGAGATCCTGCACAAGATCACTTATAAAATGACAGAGAGAGATGGTCGGCGTATTCACGTTGCGTCGGACAAGGGTGATGCGTCGGTGTTGGTAAGAAGTCGTGCCACGAAACAAATATAAGATTGCTATATACTGCTGGCTTGCTTATATGAATCAAACATAACATGCTTGCCATGATAACATGATTTACTGTTTCGAATATGCCATGAAACATATCCTAAGGCAATATAGAAGATCACAAATTTGTATGCTGTGTGAATCAATACATTACTTAATGTCGTTTTAGCAAAGTGGGTCTTATCAGTACGCGAGAGGATTAGTACTGATCTCCTACCAGATTGCTTGCAGGTTCAGGGTATGATTTGCTTGCGGTGGAGATTCGCTTGAACGCGTTGAGGCATGGAATCTCGTAGAATTTTTACGTGTGCGACTATATTGACGCTCAGATTGCAACAGGATGATACGGCCGAGATACAGAAGGCATGATGTAGGGAACGGTGAAGTTTTTTGTGGAAAAGAGAGAACCTGAGTGTTGCAAGTCAATCAGGAAAATTCAGTTAGGCTATTAAAAACCTTTGTAACCTCAGTTCACTTATCAATAAAGAGAATTGTTTCCTATACTCTGTTTCTTTCACTACTAACACACAAATCAAAGATAACCATTTGAGAACTTGTCATCTTGCCTTGTACGGGTGCAAATCCAGACTCGTACGGCATCACGCCCCAACGAATACGAATGATTCGGATAAATCGATGCAAGGACGAGCGATTTTCTGGGTCGGGGCGTGACAGCGCACGCTCCAAATATGAGTGTCTCTTAGCTTTCTAGAAAATATCAACTATAGACAAATGTCTACTATAGCCTTCAAGTGCTACAAAATTTAATTAAAGTCAAAATATAGCACTTAGCATCTCTTCCACTATGGATGTTCTTAGTACACTAATAGCCATATTTATTTAATAATAACCCGTACTAATATAGGAGAAGACATACAATAGTACAATAATATCCAACTTATTAAAACTATAGTTAAACTACATACTATATCATGCAAGAAAATACATATCATTAGTAGCAACCACCATGTTGTGTTCCGCCAATACAGCATTTCTCTAGTGGGAGCGCAACAGGCATCCGATCTAGTCGAGGGTTTAAGCTATGGTACCGTTTAGACTGTATGTGGGTTTGTCACTAATAAAAAAGGCATGGGGTAGTCCAGGGTTGGAATTGGTGTAAATGATTAGGTACGTCTGGATCCAAACCTTGACCTCAGTGCCAAGGAGAAAAAAGATTAGTACTATAATAACCAAATCAGCTCTACCAATTGATTATAAAAGGTTCCAATTTGTACAATCAAGTAAATATCTCATGTATTTATTAAAGAGGTTATGGCGCACCTAATGAGTCTCACCTTGAACTCGCCTTGAACTCAAACCTAATGAGTCTCACCTTGAACCCGAACCTAACCCATTTACTTAATGGGTTATTCTAGTCAACCATTTAAACACTACCCAACAATGGTCAATAAGTCAGGTTAACAGATCAAACTTGTATTTCTACCCTTACATGTTCAAACATCATCCTCTTGAACCATCATACAGTGGATCCTAAATTTTTGGGTACCTAGGAGAAAAAGTCTTTGACTCATGCCCTTTTACATAAGAGGGGTAAATAAGAACCAACTTTTCTAAGCAAGTCATTATATCAATTTATGTGAGCACTAATATTTAAAATGCTATGATAGGTTATATAAGGAACATTTTTTTATGTACTCTAAAATTTTTAGATTTGGACGATTGTCTGGTCTGCTCTGGATTAGAGTCAGCCACGAAAAGTACAGTCCATCAGGCCCACTAAGCCTAGTGGTCAATTCCACTACCCGGAGAGATCAGAGATGAACTTAACACCCTTCATCGACTTGATCATGGGAGGGTTGAATCAGACCATGCATCAGCCACAACTCTTTGTGCACGTCATCCGAGGGAGCAAAAACTAGCAAAGGATATAGCCACTCATAAAGAAAGTTTAATGTCCTACTCTTTCTTCACCTTAAAGGCTGGTCACTTTTGTGAATAAGTTGAACGTAGAGAAATTAATTATTCAGTGGGCCGGCCTCACTCATCACTCACCACATGGCATTTATGAACCATGACTTTCTATTGATAGTATTATAATATATATTTTTTAGGAAAAAAACTTCATTAACAGTTCATAGAGTTACATAAGCCATGTCTTGAAGGACAGCAGCTGATATAAAATTAGGAATGTCTTCATATAAGAAAATAAAGTTTGATTGATTATGAAGTAGAGCATTGGAGGCGAGGTTATATGCATACTGATTTGCACTGTTATGGACATAAAAGAAAGACATATTGATTACAGATTTTGTAGCTTTCCTTACATCTTCGATAGTGTAACAAGCCCGCCATAAAGTAGTTGTCCGATGAGTGTTGATCGAGTCGATCAATGGTTCGCAGTCACCTTCAATGGTAATATTGATGGAACTGGGGATTCCCAGGACCCTTCCTTTGGTGTGCGTATTGATCGATAGAAAGTTAAACAGATATAATACGTGTTCTAACCCTTCATAGGCAGAAACTAGGGTTCACGAATTATACCTGCGGTGGAAAGGAGACAAGTAATTCCTGGCAATCTCGAGCGGACGACCCCAAGATCTTCTGCACGTATTCCTTCCTCGAGTTGGACGTCGTATGGGTGACGATCTCCCAACCTTTTCTTCTCCTTGACAGCCCTCTCTTTATCTCCTTACGTGAATCACGAATTTAAAGAAAGTTTCAGATTTCTTATCGGTAATAATGGCGGCCAGAGAATAGAGGATATATATAGGCTACGGTAGGGACCATGTGGAGAAATTAGAGTTAGGCCTCCTAACGGATCTGGATATCCCGTGTTCAGCCCGAACAGACAATCCAGGCCCATTAACAATAGCTCGGACCACTAATGAGCTATTGTTGCACTATATCCCAAATTATGTTTGTGGGCTCCTTTTATTATATGCTTATTTGGCTCCCCATGATAAGATATCGTATGTCCGTCGATCAAATTAAGTTACTGACAACTATATTGATTCGACATCTTTTATCCTTAAGTAGTATCGCTCAACTTTATTTGTCATGTCGGATATAATCCACCTGCAGGGTTTACATGACAATCCTTATGAGCTCCTTAAAGGGACTTCATTAACCCGATGTATCGGGACATGGATTCTATTTATAATCAACAGCCCATCATATATACAATGTTATTGCCCAATTCATAGAGGTTGTTGATCCATAATGAATCTCACTCTTTTATCAGTTAAAATAATACATACTGCATATACATGTCCGTTATTATATCCGAGTCAAGAGCACAAGCATCCTTAATAACAGAGGTGTTTGTTCTCTTATGTAGTCAGTACAAAGAGAACAACCTCAAGTGGTCCTGTTCAATACACACAATGTGTACTAGTGTAAACCTATAGTCAAGATAGACTAATACCAGATTACACTACAACCTTTCCAATAGATTGTCCAAGTCCATCTAGGTTGTGAACTATTTATATACTCCATAGGGAACTGATAATAAGATCTTCTGTGTGACACCATACACCATATTATCTATAATATAGAATATCAGACATTTGCATTAACACTTGTAACAAATACAATATGCAAACATTTGCCCATATAATTCTTATTCAAAATTTAAGGAAATAAGGTTACTAAAAAAAGTGATGCTTTTAGTATATAACCCTAACAATCTTCCACTTATACTAAAAGCATTACTTTTCAGTATACTGTTACAAATCTCCCACTTATACTTAAAGCCATGCTGCTACACATCCGACTCTCATTCCCTCAACATGACTATCAAAAGCCTTAGCTGGTAAGCACTTTGTAAAGGGATCAGCTAGGTTGTCGACTGATGCTATCTTGATCACAACAACTTTTCTTTTCTTTACGAAATTTCGTATCAGGTGGTACTTGTGCTCAATGTGTTTGCTAGTCTTATGGGCTCGTAGTTCCTTCGAGTTTGCAACTGTACCACTATTATCAAAATAAAGTGTAATAGACTTAGGCAAACTAGGTACCACATCTAAGTCCAACAGAAAGTTTCTGCGCCAAACTACTTCTTTGGCTGCCTCAGAGGCTGCCACATACTCGGTTTCCATGGTAGAATCAGCAATACATTTTTGTTTGATACTCCTCCATACAATGGCTCCACCTCCCAAAGTAAACACATAACATGAGGTAGATTTTCTGGAATCCCTATCTGACTGAAAATCTGAGTCTGTATACCCCAAAGGAACTAAACTATCTGCCTGGTAAACTAGCATATACTCTTTAGTCCTTTTCAGGTATTTCAAAATATGCTTTACGGCAGTCCAGTGCTCTTGTCCTGGATTAGACTGATATCTGCTGACCATGCCTAAGGAAAGTAGATGTCTGGTCTCGTACACAGCATTGCATATATTAAGCTTCCTACTGCTGAAGCATAAGGAACTGCCTTCATGTTCTCTATCTCTTTAGGTGTCCTCGGACACTGCTCTTTGATAGAGCAATTCCATGTCTAAAAGGTAAGAAACATTTCTTAAAATTTTGCATACTAAAATGAGTTAGTTCAGTATCGATATAGGAAGCTTAGGATAAGCCCAACATCCTTTTCTTGCGATCTCGTAGAACTTTGATCCCAAGGATGTGACCTACTTCTCCCAAGTCCTTCATATCAAACTGTTTGGATAACCATACCCGTACATCAGATAATACCTTCACATTGTTTCCAATGAGCAAGATGTCATCCACATAAAGTGCTAGGAACACCACCACATTTCCGTCACACTTTCTGTATACACATGATTCATCCTGACGTTGATCAAATCCATAGGATTTTATCACCTGATCAAAATATATGTTCCAAGATCTGGAAGCTTGCTTAAGTCCATAAATGGACTTCTTGAGCTTACAAACAAGATGCTCCTAGCCCTTTTCAATGAACTCGTCTGGTTGCTTCATATAGATGTCTTTCTCAAGACTTCCATTAAGGAAAGCTGTCTTGACATCCATTTGCCAAATCTCATAATCGAGATGAGCTGCAATAGATAAAAGAATCCGGATAGACTTAAGCATGGCTACAGGAGAAAAGGTTTCCTCATAATCGATACCCTCTCTTTGAGTAAAACCTTTTGCTACAAGCCGAGCTTTAAAGGTTTTGACCTTACCGTCTGATCCACTTTTTCTCTTATAGACCCACTTGTATCCAATGACTTTTACACCAACGGGTGGTTCTACAAGCTCCCAGACCTGATTAGAATCCATAGATTCTATTTCAGATATCATTACTTTTTGCCAAGACTCTGCATCTTTATCTTGGAGTGCTTCATTATAGGTACAGGGATCATAATCTTGTTCCTCAGGGACGAAGTCTGACGACTCTTCCAAGAACATATATCTATCAGGTTGTATCACAACCCTCTCACTACGACGAGGCACTATCGGTTATGGTGTAACATTTGTGACACGTTGTACAGTTATTTATGGCTCATCCTCTTGTATTGTTGGTACTGAAGTACTTGGTGTCTCACTTCTCAGTTCTTCTAGAACAACTCTACTTGTGGGTTTATGGTTCATTACATAGTCTTTCTCTAAGAATTGGGCATTGGTGCTAACAATGACCTTCTGATCCTTAGGACTATAAAATAAACCTCCTTTCGTTCCTCTTGGATAGCCTATAAACAAGCGTACTTCTGTACGAGATTCCAACTTATCTGCTTTCCCATTCAGCACATGTGCTGGACTACCCCAAATGCGAACATGTTTCAGACTAGGCTTACGCCCAATCCACAGCTCTGTGGGAGTAAGAGGTACTGACTTAGAAGGAACCAAGTTCAAAATATAAGCTGCAGTCTCTAAGGTATATCCCCAAAACGAATCTGGCAAATCCGAATAACTCATCATTGATCTAAATATAAGCTGCAGTCAATTGGGATACAATCCCAGCCTCTGATAAATAATCCCTAAACTCTCCAAAGAGGTACTCACCACCACGATCTGATCGTAATGACTTGATACATTTTCTATGACGTTTCTCCGTTTCAGCCTTGTACTTTTTGAATTTCTCAAAGCACTCAGACTTTCGGCGCATCAAATAAATATATTCGTACCTTGAATAATCGTCAATAAATATGACAAAATATTCAAAGCCACCTCTAGCTTGGATAGTCATGGGTCCACACAAATCAGAATGAACCAATTCCAACACATCTTTGGCCCTATACCCCTTTGCCGTAAAAGGCCTTTTGGTTATTTTACCTTCCAAGCAGGATTCACAGACTGGTAGTGCCTCCACTTCCAACGAACTCAAAGGTCCATCTTCAACCAGTCTTTAAATCCTTCTTAGGTTAATATGCCCCAATCGCAAGTGCCAAAGATATGTTTGGTTCATACAAGAAGGTTCTTTTCTCTTATTTAAGTTAGATGACATATTATTCATTTCCATAAGTTGCATTGTGGACAAAATAGGATTAATGACATACAAATTATCAACCAATGCACTTGTCACTCCCCGTTCCCAGAATACGTATTTTATACGTGTACTGCTTGAATGTATTTATTTAATATTTATCATGGATTTATTTTGTATTTAAATTCTTTAATTTTGCGCTTATTAATTTTTCTGTATTTTATTTTCTGCTTTTGCTTTAGCCCTTGGCTTAGTCTGTTCATTAAAACAATTTGGTTTAGCTTGGTTCATCATGAATATGAGTAGATGGCCTAGATCTTGTAGGAAGGAATGGGTGGTGGAGATTGACTTGGCTCGATATTTATGCCCCTTTTTCTTTCTCTCTCTTCATTACTCACATTTACTTCTTCTTCATCATTCTCTATTACTCTCCCACCTACCCATTTGGAGAGGCAAGTACATCTTGCACACCATGAGGGATTTCATGCATCCCTATTTATTTTTAATCTATGTTGTCTATCTTCTCTTCCTCTACAAGTTTAGGTCTTAAAGTTTTTGATTTCCATGGATGGTTGGGTGTAGATCTAAGTTTTAAGTTTTGGTTTTTCATATGGATTTTGTGGTTTTGATCTATCAAACTTTATTTTTTTCGAAAATAAGTGATTCCATATTGTAGAGAATTTAATTCTACCAAAGTTTGGCTTTTGAAAAGTTAGATTTTGACTTATTTTGAGGAAGTTATGGCCAAAAGCATTTTTGGTCATTTCTATGTTCATCTGTCTGCATATCGCAGTAGGTCGCATATGGTGTCGCGATTGAGCCGCATAAGGCACATGTCGTAGTTGGCCGCATATGGTGTCGCGATTGGGCCGCATGAGCCGCATGTCGCAGTTGAGCCGCATATGGTGTCGCGGTTTGGGCCGCACAAGCTGCATGTCGCAGTTGGCCGCATATGGTGTCGCAGTTGGGCCGCATAGGCCGCATGTCACAGTTGAGCCGCATAGATGTCGCAGTTGGGCCGCATAAGCTGCATGTCGTAGTAGGCCGCATATGGTGTCGCACTTGGGTCGCATGAGCCGCATGTCGCAGTTGAGCCGCATAGATGTCGCGGTTGGGCCGCATGAGTCGCATGCCGCAGTTGAGCCGCATATGGTGTCGCGGTTGGGCCGCATAGGCCGCATGTCGCAGTTGAGCCGCATATGGTGTCGCAGAATAGGCCGCATAATGCCTATTTTGGCTGTTTCTGACTGTTATATGTCCTAATTGACTAAATTGTGGCTAGAATTTCTTCCAACTCCCAACATAAAATTTATAGATCTTTTCCTTGGCTTCATGAATATGTTACCAACTATTTTATGCAAGTTATAGACTCGATCATGCTTAATACAAGTTTGACTTTCATGTCTTTGCACGAATTGACATTGATTGTTACCTTCACTAAATGATTGACCATGTGTTCCTAGTTGGAACTAAGAGATTGGCTAGTCGTCTTATTGAAATTGAATGAGACACGTTCATAGGAACTATGAAATATTGCAATCGACTGGTTGATCCCGAATAGTGGCTTACAGACACACATGCAGGCTTCAATTTATTTATTTTTACAAAGCAGCATGTGTACTTTATGGTCAAGGCATGATTATTCTGTAGTTAGTTTTGATTGTTGCATTATGATATGTAAGACCTACAACCTAACCGCACGGGTAATCGTTGTAGAGTTGGGCATATCGTACTTTGTACGAAAGTACTCATTTCTGAATGACCATAACCCACGACATGGGATTTCACTTAACATAGAGGCTACTAAGTTAAATAAAATAATGATTGCATGGAGAGGATGGATTCCTGAGTTCTTACATGGCAGCCCTCTTTGAGACTATTAGTGCCCGACAGGCCGGCTGGTCCCCACAGATACTGCAAATCTGCCACACGGGCAGAATGCGGTATCTGCTTTTATTATTTGTTGTATATTGATAACGGACGTCCCGCTGGGACTCATCTAATTCATGATTGGTGTAATTGATCGACTGGATAAACTAGCCTTGCTTGCACATAGTAAGAACTGAGGAATCCTTATTGTATAATTCCAGGGTAACTTGGAACTCACATTAGCAAGCCGTAGTAGTTGCATGGCCGTGTAAGTTGACTTGTTTGTGTATTGTACTTACTCTGTTCACTAACTGAGATGAGCAGAACGTCAGGACATGACGAGTCAACTTCTGTCCTTGTTTGGTTGGAAAGTTGGCTTGAAGTGTCGTGAGGTTGTGCGAACCCCAGCAGCAAGCAAAGATATATTTTATTCTTAATTCTTACCACTGGTTCTAATTCCTCATGTCGTGCTTTCTTGTGGTACTTGCTATTAGAGGTCTAACCTCTCTGGTTTTACATGGCCAGATTTAGAGCCAGTTCTCGAGGACTCAGCTTACTTCCACCTCCAAGATGGTCAATACTAGAGGAATGATCACCGGAGGACACGAATGGGTCCCTTGCTTCCCTGTTCGTTTTTACTATTTACTTTTGGCCGTTTGGCACCGACATATTAGTCAGATTGTCTAGTACTTACTTTTACATAATTGTAATTAAGTCAGACTGCAGCTGATAACAATTGTGTATACCTTGCTATATTATCTGGCTAAGTTTTGTATAACCAGATCTCAAGAACATTTTGACTAAGCATTTGGGACGCCTTACTGCTTTATCTTACATGTTCTCTATTTTACTGGTTATTTTTGGAATGATTGAGACAATAGATGTTGAGTAACCCTAGTAAGACTTTCATGTAGTATGCACCCCCTCGTCTTTTAGACAGCATTGATCGTATTATACGGTATTCATCTACCCGTAATACGTAGCTGGCTGTGTCATTCCCCCGCTCTCCGGTATTCCGGTTCTGGGGCGTGACAAGGTTTTAGTGGTGGCCCATGCAGGTCTGATTTCAGACTTATGGGGTATTTTAATTTATAGGATGTCTCAATCACACATGTTTCCCCTTGATCTCATGATCCGTTACTCTCGACTCTAGCTTGACATTCCGGTATCCTTTGACTTCGTTGATCTTTTCTGTCTGATCGATTGATTATTCTTTTGTCCCTTTTCTTAGGGGCACTTCGTCCGCATCTGCCAGGACTGGACAACAACAACAAGGGAAACACAGACAACCTGACCATGTTGGTCAGCAACAAGGGTCGGTACTATCTCAAGAGACTATCCAAGAAGAAGTAATAGTGGAAGCAGCAACTGGATCGCAGTATTCGGAGGTTCCACCACCACCAACAGTTCCACCTACCCCTGTGGAAGTGGACACACCAGCCCTTCTGGAGATCATGAGAGGGATGATGGCTACTCAGCAACATCAGATGTTAGCCCAGCAGTGCATGCACGCTCAGTTACAAGAGCAGAATGTATTACTCAATCAAAGATTACGGACGGCTTTGGAAAGAGGGGCGAGGACAGATTCAGGAGCATCAGCCAGGTTTTACAAGTACAACCCCCGCCGTTTCGAGGGCACGGAGGATGCCATCTCAGCAGATGCATGGCTTAAGGATATTGAGGCTATTCTGACGCCAGCTAAGGTAACGACAGAAGAACGTATGGATCAGGTGAAGTTGTTACTTCAAGATCTCGCACGTGATTGGTGGGAATCAGAGGAAGTAGGCATCAGACGTCCTGTTGCTTGGGACAATTTTACAGCAAGATTCAAGACGAAGTACTATAAAGTTGTGGCACAGTTTGAGCTACAACAGAAGTTTATCAACCTCAAGCAGGCCGACAAGACGACAGATGCTTATGCAGCAGAGTTCTGCAGATTGAGTAGGTTCGCCCCGGAGATGGTAGCAACAGAGAGCCAGAGGGTTATGAGGTTCCAGCAATGGTTTCATCTTGAGCTCTTACAATTGATAGAGGGGCACAATTATCAGACTTTTGACGAAGTATTGACGGCAACCCCAAGGCATGAGATCACCATTCAGAGGATCACGGCAAGGACTGGAGGTCAGAAGAGATCTCATAGTCAGATTGAAAGAGGAGGGGAAGTAGCACACCGAACAACAGCATCGTCCCTTGGCATTCGCATTCACAATATGGCAATGCGGAGGCCAGCACCACCAACAAGACAGCAACAGAGAAAGAATCAGCAACCCCCAGCGGGTTGCACTTATTGTGGGAAGGTAGGACACACTAGAGATGTGTTTCGGACATTGAACGGGCAATGTTTGATATGTGGAAATCCAGATCATTGTGTTACCACCTGTCCCATGAATTCGAGGTCAGGAGGACCAATGCAACAATTTTTTGCTCTGCCAGCACCAGGGGCAGGCCAGTATCGAGGACCATCGGTAGCAGTGAGACCGTTGGCACAGCGCCCGTTTATGTCGCAGGCCCAGATGTTTCGGCAGCAGGGACCGCCGATGCAACAACAACAGCATAGACCACCCTAACATCACCAAGGCAGGGGCCAGCAGCAGCACCAGGCTAGGCCGCAACATGGAAACCAACAAGGAGGTCGAGGGCAGGCATTCACTCTGTCCTTGGAAGAGGCATTAGCATCGGGAGATGTTGTGGCAGGTAACATTCTCGTCGCTTCATATTCTACGGTAGCATTGTTTGATTCAGGAGCATCATACTCATTTATATCTGCATAATTTGCAACACGGCTAGGAATAGAATTCGAGGCATTGCCAGGGAGGTTAAATATACTCACTGTTAATGGGCTCGTAGGAGTTAGTAGAGTTATTCTAGTATGTAGCGTTGTAGTTTGCGGGCATTCCTTCCCGTCCGGTTGATAGAATTTCCTGTTGAAAATTTCGATGTTATCTTAGGCATGGACTGGCTGAAAGACCGTCATGCGATAATAGATTATCGTAGAGGGAGTGTATCTGTTGATATTCCAGGCATAAAGTGGTTCACCTTAGTCAGATCAGTGGCAACTCAACAAGAGCAGGGAGTAGTAACAGCAATGGAAGAAGTTCCAGTTCCAAAGGTAGTTGAAGAGTTTCTAGACGTATTTTCTGAAGAACTTCCAGGTCTACCATCGGTTAGAGATATTGAGTTCAGTATAGAATTGGCACCTGGAACTAAATCGATATCAGATCGAGTTTACAGAATGGCAGATTCAGAGCAGGTCAAGATACATCAGCACATAAAGGAACTGAAGAAGAAGAGGTTCATTCAAACTAGCATACCAGTAGTACTTGTAGGAAAGAAGGATGGGTCATCCAGATTGTGCATCGATTACAGGAAGCTTAACGCGGCAACCATAAAGAACAAGTACCCATTACCCAGGATCGACGACTTGTTTGATCAGTTGAGTAGAGCCAGAGATTTCTCCAAGATAGATCTTCGTTCAGGGTATCATCAAGTTAGAGTTCGAGAAGAGGATATTCCCAAGACAACATTCAGGTCGAAGTACGGGCATTTCAAATTTCTAGTTATGCCGTTTGGTTTGACCAATGCTCCAGCAATATTTATGGATTTAATGAACCGTATCTTTATGCCATACTTGACCAATTTGTCGTTGTGTTCCTTGACGACATTTTTGTATACTCGGCTAGTAAAGAAGAGCATGAAGATCACCTCAGGAAAGTGTTACATGTTCTTAGAAAGAACCAGTTGTACGTCAAGCTCAACAAGTATGAGTTTTGGACGGATCGAATTTCATTCTTGGGATACATCATATCAGGGGTTGGAGTAGCAGTGGTTCCCAAGAAGGAAGTAGCAGTAGAGAGTTGGCCAATACCTAAGACCGTAGCAGATGTGCGGAGTTTCTTGGGATTGGCAGGATATTACAGAAGATTCGTATCAGACTTTGTAAGACTTTCAGCACCCATGACCCGCTTGACCCGGAAGGATATACCATTCGTCTGATCGGCAGAATGCCAGGTATCATTTAAGAATCTGAATCAGAAGTTGATATCAGCGCCCATTCTTACATTGCCAGTTGGACCCAGAGGTTTTACTGTATATTGTGATACGTCAGGCAAAGGACTTGGATGTGTCCTTATACAACATGGAAAGGTGATAGCATATGCATCTAGGCAACTTCGGGACCACGAGAAGAACTACCCAACTCATGACTTGGAGTTGGCGGCGGTAGTATTTGCTTTGAAGCTATGGAGGCATTACTTATATGGTGATCGAGTGGACATGTATACAGACCATAAAAGTCTGAAGTACATCTTTACTCAGAAGGAGCTGAACATGAGGCAGAGAAGATGGTTAGAGTTGATCAAGGATTACGACGTGGAGCTTCAGTATTACCCAGGCAAGGCTAACATGGTAGCAGATGCTCTTAGCAGGAGAGGCGGCACAATTATGTTGACATCACAAAAGCATATCTTAGAAGACCATCAGGAGATGGGCATCGATGTTATACTTCCTAGTGATATAGGAATTCTAGCATGTCTACGAGTTCAATCTGACTTGGTAGACAAGATCAAGGCAGCTCAGGCACAGGACCCAAGGATCCAGAAGCTTAGGACAGAATGCGAGTCAGGACTCAGAAAGGAGTTGAAAATTCACGAAGATGGTACGCTTAGGTTTGGATCACGCCTATGTGTGCCTAGTGGAGATATCAGACAGGAGGTTGTGACAGAAGCTCACAGTTCTCAATATTCTATACCCCGTGGAGGAACCAAGATGTACCAAGATATCAAGCAGCACTTCTGGTGGAACGGGATGAAGAGAAAGATAGCTAGATTCATTTTCCGTTACTTGGTATGTCAGCAAGTGAAGGCAGAACAGCAGAGGCCAGCAGGATTATTACAACCACTTTCTATCCAGGAATGGAAGTAGAAACACATCACAATGGACTTTATGATCGGTTTACCGAGATCGCCAAGTGGTAAAGATGCTATTTGGGTAATAGTAGATCGGCTTATAAAGGTGGCACATTTTCTCCCTTTCAGAGTAGGGCAATCTACAGAAAAGTTGGCAGAGTTGTATATGCAACAGATAGTCAGGCAGCATAGAGTCCCTGTCAGTATTGTGTCAGACAGAGATACCCGTTTTACATTATATTTCTGGAAAAGCTTACAACATATTCTGGGCACCAAGTTAAGATTTAGCACGGCTTACCACCCGCAGACGGACGGGCAATCAGAAAGAACAATTTAGACCCTAGAAGATATGTTGCGAGCTTGCACCATAGATTTTGGAAGATCATGGGAGAGCCACCTGAACATAGTCGAGTTCTCATACAACAACAGTTATCAAGCCAGTATCCAGATGGCGCCATTTGAAGCACTATATGGTAAGAAGTGTTGGTCACCACTAGCATGGGTTGATATCTGAAAGAGGAAGATGCTAGGTCCAGAAATAATTGTTCAGACAGTTGAAGTGGTTAAGGAAATTAGAGAGCGACTTCGAGTTGCGGAAGATCGACATCGTCATTGGGCGGACCAGCATCGTAGGCCGCTAGAATTTTCTGTTGGGGACCACGTGTTCTTACGGATCTCACCTACTCGTGGGGTCATTAGATTTGGCGTTCGCCGGAAGTTGAGTCCGCGATACGTAGGCCCATTTGTTATCCTTGATAGGGTAGGCGATGTTGCTTATCGTTTGTCCCTTCCACCTTCGTTACGAGAGCTGCATGATGTGTTTCATGTATCTCAGTTGCGTAGGTATGTATCGGACCCAAGCCATATCCTCGATCATTCTGAACTGGTTGTTGGTACCAACCTGTCTTACGAGGAACAGCCTGTGTCCATTTTGGACCGAAAGGAGAAGGTACTCAAGAACCGAACAATTAGCCTTGTCCGTGTTGCTTGGGGACATCACTCCTTAGGAGAGTCAATGTAGGAACATGAGGATGATATTCGATCACGGTACCCACACCTATTTGACTCACAAGGTATATTTCTTTCCGTGTACCTTGATTGTCTTGATTCCTCATGCTTATCACCCTATGAGTAGAAATTACTTGATGTCGTAGATTGATAAATATGGATATATTACTTGCTATTTGATATTGTAGAATAGCTGCTTGCTCAAATTACTTTTACTTAGATTAGTCTAGCTCTGACATTTCTATCATGCTTGGATCTGAAATTCCGAGGACAAAATTTTTCTAAGGAGGGTAGAGATGTCACTCCCCATTCCCAGAATACGTATTTTATACGTGTACTACTTGAATATATTTATTTAATATTTATCATGTATTTGTTCTGTATTTAAATTCTTCAATTTTGTGCTTATTAATTTTCCTATATTTTATTTTCTGCTTTTGTTTTAGCCCTTGACTTAGTCTGTTCATTTAACCAATTTAGTTTGGCTTGGTTCATCATGAATAGGAGTAGATAGCCTAGATCTTATAGGAAGGAATGGGTGGTGGAGATGGACTTGGCTTGATATTTATGCCCCTTTTTCTTTTCTCTTTTTATTACTCACATTTACTTCTTCTTCATCATCCTCCATTACTCTCCCACCTACCTATTTGGAGAGACAAGTACATCTTGCACACCATGAGGGATTTTATACATTCCTATTTATTTTTAATCCATGTTGTCCATCTTCTCTTCCTCTACAAGTTTAGGTCTTGAAGTTTTTGATTTCCATGGATGGTTGGGTGTAGATCTAAGTTTTAAGTTTTAGTTTTTCATATGGATTTTGTGGTTTTGATCTATCAAACTTTGTTGTTTTCGAAAATAAGTGGTTCCATGTTGTAGAGAATTCAATTCTACCAAAGTTTGGCTTTTAAAAAGTTAGATTTTGACTTATTTTGAGGAAGTTATGGCCAAAAGTATTTTTGGTCATTTCTATGTTCATCTGTCTGCATGTCGCAGTAGGTCGTATATGGTGTCGCGAATGAGCCTCATAAGGCACATGTCACAGTTGGCCGCATATAGTGTCGCGATTGGGCCGCATGAGTCGCATGTCGCAGTTGAGCCGCATATGGTGTCGCGGTTTCGGCCGCATAAGCTGCATGTTGCAGTTGGCCGCATATGGTGTCGCGGTTGGGCCGCGTAGGCCGCATGTCGCAGTTGAGCCGCATAGATGTCGCAGTTGGGCCGCATAAGTTGCATGTCGCAGTAGGCCGCATATGGTGTCGCTGTTGGGCCGCATGAGCCGAATGTCGCAATTGAGCCGCATAGATGTCGCGGTTGGGCCGCATGAGTCGCATGCCGTAGTTGAACCGCATATGGTATCGCGGTTGGGCCGCATAGGCCGCATGTCGCAGTTGAGCCGCATATGGTGTCGCAGAACAGGCCGCATAATGCATATTTTGGCTGTTTCTGATTGTTATATGTCCTAATTGACTGAATTGTGGCTAGAATTTCTTCCAACTCCCAACATAAAATTTGTAGATCTTTTTCTTGGCTTCAAGAATATGTTACCAACTATTTTATGCAAGTTATAGACTCGATCATGCTTAGTACTAGTTTGACTTTCTTGCCTTTGCACGAATTGACATTAATTGTTACCTTCACTAAATGATTGACCATGTGTTCCTAGTTGGAACTAAGAGATTGGCTAGTCGTCTTATTAAAATTCAATGAGACACGTTCATAGGAACTATGAACTATTGCAATCGACTGGTTGATCCCGAACAGTGGCTTACAGACACATGCAGGCTTCAATTTATTTATTTTTACAAAGCAGTATATGTACTTTATGGTCAAGGCATAATTATTCCTTAGTTAGTTTTGATTGTTGCATTATGATATGTAAGACCTACTACCTAACCGAACGGGTAATCGTTGTAGAGTTGGGCATATCGTACTTTGTACGGAAGTACTCATTTCTGAATGACCATGACCCACAACATGGGATTTCACTTAACATAGAGGCTACTAAGTTAAATAAAATAATGATTGCATGGAGAGGATGGATTCCCGAGTTCTTATATGGCAGCCCTCTTTGGGACTATTAGTGCCGACAGGCCGGCTGGTCCCCACAGATACTGCAAATCTGCCACACGGGCAGGAATCGGTATCTGCTTTTATTATTTATTGTATATTGATAACGGGCATCCCCCTGGAACTCGTCTAATTCATGATTGGCGCAATTGATCGACTGGGTAAACTAGCCTTGCTTGCACATAGTAAGAACTGAGGAATCCTTATTGTATAATTCCAGGATAACTTGGAACTCACAGTAGCAAGCCGTAGTAGTTGCATGGCCGTGTAAGTTGACTTGTTTGTGTATTATACTTACTCTGTTCACTAACTGATATGAGCAGAACGTCAGGACATGACAGGTCAACTTCTGTCCTTGTTTGGTTGGAAAGTTGGCTTGAAGTGTCGTGAGGTTGTGCGAACCCCAGTAGCAAGCAGAGATATATTTTATTCTTAATTCTTACCACTGGTTCTAATTCCTTATGTCGTGCTTCCTTGCGGTACTTGCTATTAGAGGTCTAACCTCTCTGGTTTTACATGGCCAGATTTAGAGCCAGTTCCCGAGGACTCAGCTTACTTTCACCTCCAAGATGGTCAATACTAGAGGAATGATCACCGGAGGACACGAGTGGGTCCCTTGCTTCCCTACTCGTCTTTACTATTTACCTTTGGCCGTTTGGCATCGACATGTTAGTCGGATTGTCTAGTACTTACTTTTACATAATTGTAATTAAGTCATACTGCAGCTGATAACAATTGTGTATACCTTGCTATATCATCTGGCTAAGTTTTGTACAGCCAGATCTCAAGAACATTTTGACTAAGCATTTGGGATACCTTACTGCTTTATCTTACATGTTCTCTATTTTACTGGTTCTTTTTGGAATGATTGAGACAATAGATGTTGAGTAACCCTAGTAAGACTTTCATGTAGTATGCACCCCCCTCATCTTTTAGACAGCATTGATCGTATTATACGGTATTCTGTTAGGTTTATATACTAAAAGCATCACTTTTTTAGTAACCTTATTTCCTTAAATTTTGAATGAGAATCATATGGGCAAATGTTTGCATATTATATTTGTTGCAACTGTTAATGCAAATGTCTGATATTCTATATTGTAGATAATATGGTGTGTGTTGTCACACAGAAGATCATATTATCATTTTCCTATGGAGTATATAAATAGTTCACAACCTAGATGGACTTGGACAATCTATTGGAAAGGTTGTAGTATATTCTGGTATTATTCTATCTTGACTATAGGTTTACACTAGTACACTTTCTGTGTATTGAACAGGACCACTTGAGGTTATTCTCTTTGTACTGACTACATAAGAGAACAAACACCTCTGCTATTATGGATGCTTGTGCTCTTAACCCGGATATAATAACGGACATGTATATGCAGTGTGCATTATTTTGACTCATAAAAGAGTAAGATTCATTATGGATCAACAAACTCTATGAATTGGGTAATAATATTGTATGTATGATGGGCTGTTGATTATAAATGGAATCCATGTCCCGATACATCGGGTTGATGATGTCCCCTTAAGGAGCTCATAAGGATTGTCATGTAAACCCTGCAGGTGGATTATATCGACATGACAAATAAAGTTGAGCGGTACTACTTAAGGATAAAAGATGTCGAATCAATATAGTTATTAGTGTAATATTCCTGTTTTGAAATACGTATATGACCGTATTATTGTTTTTGGAGGATTTTAATTTTTGGGGTATTCTTAAATTTTGATTATTTTCTTGGAGGTAATTTTATCCTCATTATTATTAATAAT